>JAFELO010000097.1:323486-335096 GCA_017140195.1 Eumaeus atala | reverse complement strand
TACTTAAATAGAATGTGTTATTTATTTCAGTATGTTTTATTCTGTATATATTTTTTATTTTAGGTTTCATGAAATATTTCAACAGTAAGGGACATTTTGTAAGTTTGTCAGTAGTTTTTGGTGTCCTATTTCTTATTTAGGAGCATGCATAAAAACAGTACCTCTATAGCCTCGCCATGTCGAGGCTGACTCTTCGCCGATTTTGCGATTTGCGAATTGGGCGATGGGCGTGTATGGCACAACCAAGATCCTTTAAAAAATAATTAACGACAATGAATTATTAGTGAACTAATATGATGCGAGTGGTTTTTGACTTTTTATTACTTTCAGTATTTTCATTCGAGCATATTCTTTCCTGCGAAGAAAAGAATTGTATTGTTAATGTTACATTTTTATGCAGACATTACAATGAAATTGAATATGAATAAAATAGAAATAATGAATTTATATGAATGTCTACCCTATATTTAGGCACACGTTATTTCGAAATGCTATCGAAAGGTGAAAACTCTGACATATTGTCTATTCAGTATTCCAATATAAAACGTAAGCAGTTTTCTCTCTAGGGATAAAGATTAATGATAGAAATACGTTCCGAAGAAAGGATCCTATCGGGAAAATCCGGAAAACAGGCATCTCGTGTTATGTATTTAAGTTGTTTATTTGTCTAGCTTGGTAGAAATAACTTGTACACATCTCTTTAACGTTTTTCTTTGCTTGAAATAAATACAACGTTTGTCACATTAATGGGTTTTTCTGTTGTTATTTTATTTTTCGATAGTATTTGATACCGCGTAAGTTGAGGGACCTCAAGTGAGCTAATTCTTAGCATGTATTCATATCGTATGCCTCGTGGTATAGTAGTGAGCTTGTTCAAATACGGGCGTGAGGTCAAAATCGATACCAATACGTAAAGAATCTGGTCCAACAGATTGGGTTTAGGTATTGGGGTTTTTTAACAACACATTTTCACGCCAGCTCCCTAATGGGGTAGCCAGAGTGAACGGAGTGCCATACATCACGATCCTACATACCTGCCTTCTTGTTCCACATTCATTACTCACTTTAATCACTTTTTTCATCACTTTTTCATCACTCACGGATCTTTTTTAGATTTTTCAACTTCCAATAAAAGTCAAGAAGTTGGCGGCGAAGCACACCCGTGCCACCGAGAACATGTTAAGCCGTCGGTAGTAGCCTGGCTACATCCATATATATATATTTTGGGTCGTCTCATGAGCAAGATCGAAAAAAGACTACGAAAATTATGTTTTGCGACACACAATTTTTATAATTTTTATGTTTTTAAATATAGTTGTCAGGTCAAACCAAGATTCCATTTTTCAAAATTGCCGGCAAAGTAAGCAATCGTCTATTAAAAGTGGTGCAATTAAGACGTTCATTTTATAATATTCAGCCTTTGTAACATAATGTAAGTAATACCATTGTTAAAGTTTCAGGTAGCATCTGACAAGGAGCGACTAAGATATTGTATCTAGCGAGAAACGTTATTTCTATGTAAGTATCTATATATATTATGAAAGAGACTCCTTATAGGTCTGTATGTCATCCATTTTCTAAAAATTTACTGAACTGATTTTAGTGCGGTTATCACCAAGGGGAAAAACGATTTTCGATTCCTAAGGTAGGTGTATAATTTATGTTGCAATCCGTCCCGTGTTATTCACGGGCCTAGCCGGGGTGGATCGCTAGTTTGCTATTAATAGGTGTCAGACAGCCAGACGCACAGAATCAGCTCTGGCTAGATAATAACTAAACCTTACACTGAATTTATCGTTACTCAAACGTCTTGACAGGCTAAACTTACCAACTTATTTTGTGGGCATGCTTGGCATTCACGGATTATAGCATGTAAATACTGATTTAAACTTGAGACTTCAACTGGCGCCATAGAATATACACTCCAATATTAATTGACTATCGATAACTCGCGGTTTCTCTTGCCTAGAAGTCTACCGCAGAGCAACTATTTTTTGGGATATATTTTTTATGGTACTTAAGATCTGTTTTAATAAATAGCAAACGTTGAACGAGGTCGCGTTAAAAAACCTACAGTCTGTGAACACGTAGAGGTTGGCCCCTGTCAATAGATTATTTTTTGATCCTAGTATGATCCGTGAGGCAATTGAAATAAAAAGAAACATCCAAATTTAAATAGAACATATGGATGGGTGCTTCCTTCTGCGTTTAACCCGGTTATAAACATAATGAAATGAAAATTCAAACGTAACACCTCACAGCTGCATAATACTAAAAGCGCTTTCTGCGTTAATCGGAACAACAATCGTTAGGTACTTTTAATAACATATGACATCAGGACATTTGTCATCTCAGATTACCTGTCAACATGGTAGCCGTAAAGCTTTTGAAACGTCGGAAAAAAATGTAAAATACTTAATAAACCGCGATAAAATTCGTTAAAGTACTGGTTAAATTCGAGCAAAAATTGGCAAAGCTTTCATTCTTACGGTGCGGTAGACTGTACATATAAATGTTAAAGCAAATATTTAAGTTTGTAGCTCTGGTTTTACTCTATATCTGTGCGAAATTTCAATCAAATCCGTTTAATGGTATTTCATCAACATCTCTATCAGCCCCCATCGGTCCACTGCTGGACATAGGCCTCTTTCAATGAATGCCGAGACGATCGATCTCCTGCTACTTACATCCATCTTGGACTGACCACTGCACGAAAATCGTCTTCCCACCTGGTGAATAGTTGACCAACACTTCGTTTTCTTAAAAGCGGCCTCTACTCTAGAACCTTACTGGTCCATCTGCCTTCGTTATTTCTGAGTGTGGCAATAGGCTGAAGTGGTAATAGTACTTCTTTCATGAATTAATAACAAACATTTTATTTCAAACTAGCTATCCGCCTCAGCTTCAAACGGATATTTCAAGGAATATGGTAAAAACTCATTGATTTTGAAAAATATACATAACATGAATTTCAATTTCAGTCTCGTAGATAGATATGTTACAATAAATTGAACATATGATAGAACAACGTCCGCTGTTACTAACTAGCTACCTAGTTGTCGATAATTTCTGCATTGAAATGACGATTTACTTTGATCAAAATGTGAAAAAAAAAAACACATTTTGGTGACACTATGGAACCTTTCATAATGATCAAAATATTTTTTGACATGAATTGTTACAAATTTTCATCGCTCATAATGAAAAACGACTAACGGTGAAGTAGTCTTTCAAATCAGTCCAGTAGTTTTTTGGCCTGCCCATTACAAACAAACAGAAAATCAAGTGACAAATTGAAGCAAGCTTATGATGGTAATAATTATTTTTCCTTGCGTTATGACTGAGCTCGCTCCTATGACTTTGATTCTGTAATTAAATCTCCTGAAGCGAAACTGAGTTCTTGTAAAATTTATTTCAATGGTAGTCAATAAATTCTTAAGATTGGGTTCAAGTCAATAAGACACTGTTCAATACAGAAGTATTCACTCGTAAGAACAAAGAAACGGTCCACAGATTTTGAAAGCCTGAAATATTATGTTCATGTACAAAAAGGGAATTAAAAATGAAACTCTGTTAGTGGAAATTGAAAATGGTATCCTTATGAAAAAGTAATACCATCATAATCATCAGCCGGACAAGTTCTACTACTGACCATAGGCCTGAACTCTAGATCGCCGTAGACATATTATAATAACTTAAATTATTAAATTGTGTTTGAAATTGGCTGCGACTCTGATCGAATCATCATGAGTTTGTGAATTATAATGTGATCCCCGTTTTAATTTTGTCGGCGTAGTCATAATTAGGCTTCTACTGCTCATTTTCACCCGTATATTAAAAAATAAACACGTCTTAATCACCGTTTAGAGAAATAAAGGACCAACTCCTTTGTGCCTAAAATACATAAAAATATATTATTTGCTAAAGATTCATATTTAGCGGTAGACGAATTGCTGCTGATACTTACATGGAAGCTATTATCTTGAGTAAGCATTCCTACCCGTTCAAGATAACATATTAACGTGCAAAATGAAACGTCCTCGTGTGACCTGACGGTTATTTTAGACCGTTTGTTCCAGGTTTGTTTATCGCGATTCATTTACATTTGTACTTCCTGTTTAATCTAGTGTGTTCACTTGGACAAATTTTATTGTGTGTTGTTAAAGTTTCTCCAAATATACGTAACATTTCTCAATATCAATTTATAGTTTACTGTTAGGAAATGACGTAGGCGCGCGGTATGATCATATTAGGAGGAAGAAACTCGTTTGATACAGCAACGCTGTATTACTGTTTTTTCAAAATCTACTAAACTGAATTTCGTGCACTTTAAATAATGGACAGGACAGGGCAAATCCCAAGGACGATTATAATGTACGTAAATATTTGTTAAGGTAAATCTGACGACTGTTATTCACGGGCAAAATCGGGGCAGATCACTAGTAATATATAAAAGAAAATTGTCACGATATTTGTCCTGGCTTCGAAAATACTTGACCAAATTTTATGGATTTTTGCACATACATTTTGATATCATACGTAGTCCACGTATGATATCAAAATGTATGTGCAAAAACAAAGAGCAATTTGGGCCATTTGGTGATTATCGACGTTTAACATGCCCACAGCTAATGGTTGTGCAGACGCTTTGCGCTCCTTCTTCGCATAATACTGTGAGTATAGCCATCTCTTTTGAGGCGGTACCACGTTAGTGTGATGTAGGTAGCACCATGTCTACGTTTTAGGAAGAGGTGCCATGAGGAGGTGCCATGTGACATAGGTGGATGTAGTGTAGTGTCGTCATGCATGGTGCATGACACTACATCCTCCTATAAGGAACAACAGGCCTAAAGAGCAACAGGAGGAGACGCTTTTGCGCACGGGGCCAGGGGTGATGATAGAAACCTCACCCCATTGGACTTGTTTTTCCAGGGTTCCTCACCAAGGGTAGCATTGATGGCACTCGCGGTGTTTTTTGTGGGTATCCGGCACTATCATGTGCCGCGAGTCTCACACACCACTGGATCCCACCCAGGGCCGGTGGAGGCGAGTAAATGCGTTTCCACGCGTCAACAGAAAAAATGGCGATCAGATCAGCGTAAGATATACCATGTACCTAGCCTGGCCATAAATACTAAAAAAATGAAAGAAATATTACATTTGAAATAGGAATCTATCATTTTTTTACGTTTTTTTATTGTGTTTTCCCATTTTGGCGCCATTACATTGTACAATATTTTGCGATATTGATGCTGATAAATTGAACAGAATCGCTGTGATTGTATTACACAAAGTATGTATGAAGACAAATGTAATTTTTAATACTCCCGTTGTTAGTCAAGTGTTTGTGTACCTGTCTTTAAAAGCAAACAGCCGTTGTACTATACCGGGCTATTGATAGGTACAATGAGACTTCCGCTGTTTATGACATAGAAGGGTCTGGCCGTCCTCTAATCCAAGACTCTGTTCAAAAGCAAAAGATTTTATCTCGGGAAATGAAGATACTACTTAGAAACTTGTCGCGTATTTTAACAGCTGACTTAGAACTTGCAGCCTATAAGAGACGCACTGGTAATTTCCGGTAAATCAAAAATGAATAAGGTGGTACAATCGAAGCAACTACTGAAACGATATGCAAATGGAGGTTATAGTAAAAAATTGTTTACGGATGATACTTTTTAACAATTGAGCTACATTTTTATAAAGAAAATGACCGTTTTTATGGTCAATGCTCTAAGGAAGCCTCCCAATTAGTCGACAGAGTGCAACGTGGTCTGGTGGGGCGTCAGCTATGAAGCAAGCCTTTTTCACAAAAATATGGCTCAGTCGCGCCATATTTTTGTGAAAAAGGTATCAAAATATCTGCACAAGTGCATCAAGATACCATATTTGGGGGGGTTGTTAAGCCCCTTACTAACACCAAGGTCAATAACCAAGTATGGTCTTTCCAGCATGACTCGGCGCCGGGCCATAAAGCTCGGAGCTCTGGATGCGAACATCTCGGATTTCATCCTAGCCGAACACTGGCCGTCGTGTAGTCCCGAGCTTAATCAGCTGCGGTATTATTTATGATCAGTTTTAGACAGTACATCTTGATCTAAACGCCATGATAATTTGGAGTCTCCAAATCGTATGGAGTCAATCCATACGATTGGCAGTGAAGGATTTCCCCATGGAAAGAGTTATTTATAACTAGCCTCAATGTTTAAAGGACTGTATTGTAGCCAGTGGAGACCTCTTCGAATAAGGTTTTCTTGAGAGAGCGGCTCCTCCGTCTGCTCTTTAGTCCCTTCTTTTTATAAGAGGGTTACAATGAGCAGCCCCTTCCACAGTTCAATTGACTTCGCCCAAGACGTATCGTTTCATCTCAGGCTACTGAGCCCCATCGCCATGGCAAGGCATGATCCATGTTGGGAACTCACACAACGGTCTTCTAATTGCCGTAAAATAAATTTTTTTCTCTATCATGCACTCCTATTCCCCCCCCCCCCGCAATGGTCCATCAGCTACTCACAAACTGCAAGAAACGCGACAGCGACGCTGTCACTTTACGCTGGTATCAAGTGAGCGAGAGATATTTACCCGGTCGCGCCGGCCCAATTCCGGTGCATTGGAGTATGTTCCGTCCATGCATGGCACTGCCTCCTCGTATGTAGCATGGCACTACCTCTTCCCAAAATTCTATTTAGTTTAGTTATTATCGAGCACAAATATGAGAATAAACTGGTGTTGAAATGTGTAACGTAACCATATCGTTCAAGGCACACAGAAATTCAACAAAATGGGGCCGCTTTTTAGTCCAACAGGGAGAAGTTTAATCAGTGAATGTTATGTTCCACCTGTGCACACTTTTGCAGTCTGACCGGGGACCCTCGGGCCGGGGTCTGCGGTATTTTGTCGATATGCCAACTCACTGTTACGTCACTGGAACAGGCCGACCTCAGGAAAGAATTTGAGAAAATCTCCTTGATTGGATTGTTCAGTTTCACACTAAAATTATTATCCCAAACAGAAATGTTTAATGAAAACTCTAATTACTTTAATTATTGTTTTTACCCGTTTTAGGCATGTTGCTCCTTTTCGACGCAATATTTCTTTGGTCGAAGAAAGGCCAAATAACATAAATAGATGCTCAGAATCTGTCATGTTTGGAGCAAAATATTAATATCTTTGAAAGCAATATCGGCGTGATATTACAAAAATTGGACTAGGAGTAAGATTTTATTAGATACTCTGTATTTTATTACCTATTTCAATAAAATGTTGTATCTTTTATTGCTGACGTAGCGTGTACGCTATATTATTTGGTACGCCGATGGTCGTCCGTTGGAATCCCGTCCAGGTCATGGATGTTTATCTATAGGTATTAAAGCAAAAGATCGCTCACTCACTCCTTGTAAAATCTACGGAACTACAAGTATAAAGGGGTAGTGTCATGCTGTCTTGCATTGGGCCGGCACAACCGGGGAGGTACCATTAGCTCATAATCAAAACTGTAAAGTATTCACGTTTCATCCGGTATCTGAGTAGCCGGCGAACAATTGGACTCTCCAATGTGTCACTGGCTAATAGTAGTAATGAAGGGCACCTAAGCATAACAACAACAATAAATCGGATGTCTAAGGGCGGTATCGGTAGTCGTCAAACGGCTCCAATTCCTCGTTTGTCCTTCTTTAGGTTCACATAATTAAACATCTTTGTGTGTTTGTTATATATTACAAAATAGTATGTATACGCTTGTATAATTTAAATCTGAGTGGAGTAACGCCAGAAAAAACTACATCGTGGCCATCATTTCGTAGTATTTTTTATTCAGCATAATAATTATAATACAGTACAATAATTTGACAACAGATAAATAGATCACATTGTTCAATGACCAAGAATGGGTCCTTCCAGCTAGACTCCACGCCGGGTCATAAAGCCTGGTCCCCGCAGTCTTGGTTTGAAGCGAACGCCTCGGACTTGATCAGAGCTGAAGGCTACCCTACATCTAGTCCCGACCCTAATCCGCCGGATTATGATTTCTGGTCAATTTCGGAGAACACAACTTGCTCAAAACACATTGATAATTTGGAGTCCCTAAAGCAATCCAAAAGATTGGCAGTGAATAATCTCCCCATGGAAAGAGTGCGTGCTTCTATTGACGATTGCCCTCAATTTTTAAAGGGAAAGTGTATTGCAGCAAACCACTTCGGAGAAGCTTTTCATATTTTTAATTGTTTCATATTTGTATATTGAACTAACACACTGTAAAAGTAATAAATGTTATTGGCGATCCAAAAACAATACTCTTTGTTTGTTATAATATTTATGGCAAGACTAGTTATGGTGAGTATACACATAAAAACCACCGTGAGTGCGATCAGCGATGCATGTAATGTATTATGAATCACCAGGATGGTGTCGGGCCCTAAGGGGACTAACCTGATGGGTAGACAAGACAACCCCGCTAACTTAGGGCTGTAGGCGTGTATGCAATGGGGTGTGGCTTCCATCGTCGTCCCTAACCGCGTATTTAAAAGTGCCTGTTCCTTTGAATTTTTAGTCCTCTCTCAGTGCAAAAAGGTTACAAAGAGCACCTCTTCTCCCCCGTACCTAAGTTATTTGAACTCAGAATTGATACTGAAAATTTATGGCCCTTTAAAGCCACATTCTAATCTGGAATCGACGTATGTTTTCAAGATCGTATTTCCTGGTTCACACACTCCAATGCATTAAAGCACTTAGGCTTACAGATATTCATGCACGCGGATAGATACTGCGCAGAGAAGGGGTAAATCTAATAATATGTCATTCCAGCAGGAACTTAAATACCCCACGTTAGTAATCAAAATTAAGTGATAGCTGGAGCTAACGGGTTTAAGTGCCTCCATTGCCATATATATATATATATATATCTATATATCTATAAGTATATGTTATAGAAACTAAGGCTTAATAAATTATATGTTTTATATGTCAGAAAGCACTTTTTTCCGCGAAAGGAATTAACATAGATATAATATATAATATAAATAGAAATAGACATCAAATAAACGTTTGACGAATATTTACATCGCTTACAGGATTAAAACCTCACCAACATTACGTATCTCAGAGATCTTATTAAATAATCTCATTCGCTCAGGCCTGAGTTTAATGTAAGCTAAGATCTTCCGAAAGCATTTGTAAGCATTACTGATTTGAAATCTGATCAGATTGTGCTTACGCCTAAGATTATTTTTGTGCAACGTAAGATTCGTTTTAAGTAAATATTTTGTAAGCTCTTAATTCTGTGGCGATCAAGTTCCTTACTTCGAAAATATTCTTTTAATACCTTCGTTTTGATTGAAATTTTCCTTATTATTCTACGTTTTGATTAAAATATTCCGTATACAATGTTATTTTATACCGCGTATAACGCTTTTATGAAATATGCACCAAAAATAAGAAATAAATGAGCTACAGATAAAAGCCCCTTTACTCAATCTAAACGAAACTAGCTAAGAGCGTATCGGATTTGCCTATGAAGGGTTACGTAGTAGCAATAAGATATTATATCTAAACTATCTACCAAATCGTTTTTCTGCAAACCAGTTTTGGTTTGACGTTTTTATTGAACTTTTTAATCTCAATTATTTTTTTGCGATTTTTCCTTGGTTAATTTAAAGGGTTAAGCTATTAATTGGCAGCATTATTGTATATTTTTGTGGAGTATTATAGTTGATGTGTGACTGCGGAAACATTCCCTCCCCCATCTATACCGTTTGCGTTCGGTAGCTGACGTACATATTTCATCGGGAAAGAGTGACAGATGGGATAAGATATGGGATTTTAGGTTTTTATTAGAATATTTAGATACCCTGTCAAGTCGATAACCCTGTAAACGAGGGTATGACACACAATCCCAATAAATATACAGTACACGAAACACATATTTATTAAATTATGATAATGATACAATTATGGATGGATGCGAGTAGCACACGATCAGTCGTCTTGATTTTCATTGAGAGAGGCCTATGTCTAGCAGTGGGCCGATAAGGGCTGATAATGACGATGGTGATACAATTATTGTGAAGCGCTGGAGTTGTTACCGATTAAAGAATAATCAATACCAACATTATTTTATTTTCAGCGTTTAATTTTCTTTTCACCTCAGTGTGCGTTTATTTATTTAAATCTATATTACTTTTCTAATAATTCCTAATTATATATTTACTAAGTTTATTATTTGTTAAATATACAATATATCTGAATACATAATAATAATAGTTGAAACTTATATTACTTTTTTATTATTATACAGTAAGTATTCTGTAAGTCAATCTTGAGAAACGCGATAAAGTCTATTAAATAGTGATAATAATAATGAATAACATTCGCGTAAATTTAAAAAAACAATACAATATCACCATTGTTTAGTAATTATTAAGAGGTATAATAAATAAGTAATTATTATTGGTAAATCAATTTCAATGATTTTTAGGCACAGTAATAATGTGAATGTTCTTGGGCGTCGGTAGTCGTAAAAAAAGGCTCCGATTGCTCGTTTGCAACCCTAGCAAATCAGCGCCGATACGATGGTAGAATACGTAGGTAGAATACTATAAAAAAATACTCTACTACCTCATGCACGAAATAGGATACATACATACCCTCACACACAAATAAACACACAGAACAAACAAACACACACACACATACACAAACACACACACACAACAAACAAACACACACACACATACACACACACACACACACACACACACACACAAACGAACAAACACACACAATATGCGCGCACGCGTGGAGTCGTTATATATATTTATTTAAATTATTATTTCTATATAGATACATCTACATACCACATTAATACCATCTTACTATTAACTATCATACATTACATATGATTTTTTTTCTTTACATATACTAAATGCTATAATATATGTACAAAATATTTATAAAATGAATAAACTTTTTAAACTTAACCTAAATTACGAAGCATGATATTTGAATGTGTCACAACATTTTTACTGTAATGTTCACAATATTTTTATTGTACGGTATAATTAGAGACGGAGAATATTTAGATGGCTTCTCTCTCATATATTAATAAGAATGTTAGTATATATGCCAAATTCTGGTGGCGGCTAGTAAAATAATCCTTGACAACGTGAATTCCGTAACATTTTCTTCCTAGTGATAGTTTGTGGTCCCAAGTAACCCTAGGAGACACAAATGTTGACAAGTTTACATGTACAGGAAATAACTTCCAAATGTATCGTTACTAATTAAGTTACAAACTTTCTTATCATACATTGTTCAAATTGTAGACACATATTCATTGCATATATTAGTTGTAAACATTCACCAAACCACTGGAACTAAGACTATCAACTCTTACCTAAATAATCATTTGTTCTACCACAGTCGGTACACTGTTGCTATGTTCGCATGTTGCTTAGATACATTGTTACAAAATACTATAATAGAAGCAGTTCTTTGTAGATACATTATTTCTGTGTATTTTTCTTAATTAATAAACAACGACAACAACTCATCTTTACGCCAGCTCCATAATGGGGTAGGCTGAGATGACGGAATGCCGTACATCACGAACTTGGC
>JAFELO010000097.1:295360-323342 GCA_017140195.1 Eumaeus atala | reverse complement strand
CTGAAAATTGGTAGGAAGGTAGCTTAGAGCCAGGAGGCGGACATAGGATACTTTTTATCCCGTTCGACATTTTTTCGCATTTCCAATTCACGAACGTCATCCTACTGTTATACATTTGGCGGTGCATCAGGAGAATGGTCAACGAGTATATTTCTCGGCTTCAAATGCTACGCAACGTGCTGAAACACCTCCAGCAACTACATTGACCAGTTTTTTTTGCAATCTGCCAAAACGATCAGTTTGCACGAACTTTGCTTTACTCGGAGATGCCATGTTATTATATTTGGAATGCTACATCCAAGAATTTTCAAAGACGGAACCAAGGTGATGCGGTTCCTGGGTATCCAGATGTGCGTTCTACTGATGCTCTTGGTCGTATGTATACAGCTCATCCAAAGAATGATGAATGTTTCTATTTGCGGTGGTTGCTGGTAAATGTGCGTGGTCTAACTTCATTTGAGACACTACGAACTGTTAATGGTGTAATATTTCCAACATATCGTGCTGCATGTGAAGAATTGAACTTATTAGAAAACGATACCCATTGGGATACGACTATCGCTGAAGCCACTATCTCTGCATCTCCAAGTCAGATACGCACATTATTCGCTATCATAATTTCGACATGTTTTCCATCAGACCCATGTAACCTGTGGCACAAATACAAAGATATTATGTCAGAAGATATTTTACATCAAAGTCGTGTCAGTTCCAGAAATCACGATATTGAGATGAATGAGGAGATACATAATCGTGCTTTCCTCTTGATTGAAGATATGTGTTACCTCATGTGCGGTAATTTATTAATCAGGTAAGGAATGCCAGCGCCAAATCGTGAAATGAATGACGCATTTAATCGAGAATTGGAACGGGAACGTGAATATGATCACCAGGAATTAGATTTAGTAGTTCAAAGGAATGTACCCCTGTCGAATTACCAACAAAAGGAAGTTTATGATACTTTAATGAAGGCAATCGCTGATGAAAATAGTGGTTTATATTTCCTAGATACCCCTGGTGGAACTGGCAAGACATTCCTTATGTCATTAGTTTTAGCAACTGTTCGGACGAGATCCAACATAGCGGTTGCAGTTGCTTCTTCTGGAATAGCAGCCACGTTGTTAGAAGGATGCCGTACGGCTCATACAGCATTCAAATTACCGTTAAATCTTCAAACTATCGAAGAACCAACGCGTAATATTGCAAAACACTCAGCAATGGCCAGAGTTTTAGCGGCATCGAAAATCATCATCTGGGACGAATGCACAATGGCGCATAAATGTGCATTTTAAGACTCGAGATGTTGTGGAGGAGCAATGATTTTACTCTCTGGCGATTTCCGCTAAATACTGCCAGTAATTCAAAGATCTACGGCTGCCGGTGAAATAAACGCTTGCCTCAAATCGTCAAATCTGTGGCGCTATGTGAAGAAACTGCAGCTGACAACAAACATGAGAGTTACATTGCTTAATGATACATCTGCTGAAGATTTCTCGGTGCAATTGCTGACTATCGGTAATGGTCAAGTACCTGTCGATGAATCGAGCGGATTAATATCATTTCCAAATAATTTCTGTAATTTTGTCTCATCAAAAGACGAACTTATCAACAATGTATTTCCAAATATTATTTCTAACTACAAAAATAATGAATGGTTGAGTGAGCGAGCAATTTTAGCGGCTAAGAATAAAGATGTACTACATACTAGAAACTACATAATTCATAATAAGATTATTGAACAATGCATTCATTAAAATCTATTGACTGCGTCACAAATGAAGATGAAGCCACCAACTATCCAATTGAATTTTTAAACTCTTTAGACGTGCCTGGCTTGCCACCGCACAATTTACGCCTAAAGGTTGGCTCCGTAGTAACCATGCTTCGAAACATAAACCAACCAAAACTGTGCAACAGTACGCGTTTGGTGGTTAGTAAATTGATGAACAATGTAATTTATTAACAATGTATTTTTATTTATTTAGGAAAATTCGAAGGTGAGAAAGTTCTCATTCCGAGGATCCCGATGATCCCAACCGATATGCTGTTTGAATTTAAAAGACTTCAATTTCCGATACGTCTTGTATTTGACATGGCCATCAACAAATCACAAGGCCAATCCTTAAAATTTGTGGTCTAAATCTAGAACATTCATGTTTTTCCCATGGCAATTATGCGTGGCATGTTCACGGGTCGGAAGACCATCTACGTTGTTTGTTTTTGCGCCTGATAATAAAACAAAAAATGTCGTGTATCACAGGGTACTTAAGTGATGAGCAACCTATCTACTAAAATACAGAAATAATAATGAATTATTAATATAGTTATTTAATTCTTTTTTGTATTTTTTCCAATAAAAAAAAAACACAATCTGCTTATTTATTGCCATTAAGGTGGAACACAGGTTCGCCTCCTGCTTTCCCCGGAGCTTTTCCCCCTTTAAGCTGCGCAAGAGCCAGACACTTCTCACTCAAACGGACATCCGGCAGATTGCCTAACAAATGTCGTGTTACGCTTCCACGCGGATCGTTGTTTACGATAAGATCCCAGGCTTATAAGAAATGGTAATCACAGAATCAATCCTAACTTTGTCCTCCTCCGACCGTCTATTCTGCTCAATCGCTACGGCAACCCATTGTGTATTTGACCTGCAAAGGTCTCGGCGTATTAGTTTGCGGATTCGATTTCAAAGAAGCTTGACATCGGCAGACGTATCGTCTTCGAGTGCTCTACATTCCTTCATAAGTCGCGTGGACTTACCTGAGAGTTGAGATCTCATCTCGGTGATCACTTCCGGTTTTATACAGATCACGATACGGTGATGAACTGATCACGGAGAGATCCCTAAACATATGCTTCCGGTACGTCATAATAAATACAAACTCGTTTCTAGTCACAGTATCCGTGCTCTACAATGTCCATTAAAGTCATCCATAACAATATTGAAGTGGGCCTTAACGGGAGTTATGTAAGGCCTTTGAATTATCCTCATAGTTTGTCTCCACGTCGTCATCAGAATGTGTCGAGGTTGGTGCGTATACTTGTATCACTTTAAGGCCTCTTATTGAGTTTAAGTATGAGATACGCTACCTTACCCGATACTAGAGTTTTCGACGATGTTGACTTCGAGGGACTTAATCACGAGGAATCCCACGCCGCCTTGTGATGGAGTGTTGCCTTCCCTGAAGTGGAATAGGTTACCCGATGGCAGAGTTATGGTGTCCTCGCCTTGTCTTCGGATTTAACATAGCCCAGAACGTGCCATCGGATTTTTCCCAGTTCCACCTCCAGCTCAACCAAGTGGTTATCTAGTCCGAGCGTTCGTCCATTATACGTAGTAAGGTCAAATCGTTGGTAGCGATCCGCAGCCCGGAGATTCTTAGCACCCCTTTTTCCACCGTTAACGAGGTCACTACCGTGGCCAGGACTACTGGAACTACCGGGAGTTAGGGGCCCGGTAGTTCCAGTAGTCCTGGTAGCTCGGTGCTTTCGTCCTTCGGCGGGGAGTTCCCAAGGCATGGCTTGGAAACAATGTGTAAATGTAATGTTGTTTTGTTTTTTAAGAAGGGTGACAAATCACTTCTTCAAAATTACAAACCAATTTCGCTTGTTGGCCATATTTACAAGCCGCTGGGCCTTATGGACTATGGAGGAAGCTTTTAACTCTGTCAAAACATGGGCTGATCTGGAAGTTTTACAGCAATGTCAGGTCGATTGGCGATACGTCGAAGAACTGACAGCATTCATTGTATGCGCTGCTCGTGTGTCCGTTCTTATGCCGGGAAGTGAAACAAGGCCAGTCTAATTGCATCGCGGAGTGCGACAGGGGGATGTTATTTTCCCGAAACTGTTCACTAATGCTTTGGTGGACGTCTTTAAGACTTTAAAGTGGGCAGAATACGGTATAAATAGTAACGGCGAGAACCTCTCATATCTTTGTTTCGCCGACGATATCCCTGTGTTGGTCGGAAAATGGAGAGCTTGCAGGAAGTGCTGCTCTGCCTATATGAATCCTACCGACGTAGTTCATATTAAGGTCACTTAGGGTGAAGCTTGTACGAGACAAGACAAAGATCACGTTCAACGAACACGTACCCCCTCGGCCGGTCAACGTCGATGGTGCTGTTCCCGAAGTCGAAGACATATATGTCTACCTCGGGAAACTATTGCAATTAGGTAGATATAACTTCGAGATGGAATCAGATAGAAGGATTCAGTCTGGTTGGGCAGCATTGCGGAAGCTTCATCACATTCTCACGTCGTCTATACCGCAGAGCTTGAAGACGAAAGTCCTCAACCAGTGCGTTCTCCCCATAATGACCTACGGTGCCGAAACACGACCTCTTAATTCAGTACTGGTCCGCAAGTTTGCGGTAGCTCCACGGGCTATTGAACGTGCAATGTTGGGTTTTTCTCTGTCTGAGGGAATTCGTAACGAAGTCATAAGGCAAAGAACTAAAGTATCCGATATCACGTGACGAATGGGCTCACTGAAGGGGCAATGGGCTAGCCGCATGCTCAGAAGAACAGATAGTAGATGGGGCGGTAAGTTTCTGGAGTGGAGACCTCGTTTTGGAAATCGAAGTGTCGATCGACCGTTCACCAGGTAGGAAGACGATCTTCGTGCTGTAGTTGGTCCGGGATGGATGCGACTAGCAGAAAATCGGTCGCCTTGGCGTTCATTGAGAGAGTCCTATGTCCACCAGCGGACCGATAAGGGCTAACACCCACAGCAACACGCGGCTGGGTCAGTTATTAGATAATATACATGTATATTCTTTTAATTGTTTTATAGAATAGTTGGGAAAACGAGCATTCGGAACCTTTTTACGACTACCGATGACCATGAACATCCACACAATTACTACGTAGATGCCTTATCCTCCTTTCCTCCGCCCAATGGGCGCATATACAGCTGGTAGAAAACCGCAACATTTGAGCTGAATGTGAACCAATTTGTGGCACATGTATTAATAAATGTATAAACTAAATGTGTTTACAAAATTTCAGCTGCATCGGTTGAAGATGTCTACTTCAAAATTGAGGTCAAACATTCCACCCGTACGAACAACGTAACATGTATGTTGTGTTTGATGCGTACATAGCGAATCAAATTAAAGATTTTACTATATAAAAAGCTTACCTGACTGACACACATATCTAGAGACTTTAGATTCGGTACACGTGTTCCTCTCCGGCTTCAAGAAATATTTTTTTAGAAATTCATCCCTAAGGAGGTGTCTTCGGGATTCGTAGTTTTTATGAAACTTCGTTACTAAAAGATACTATCAATAATTTGTTCCAAATTATACGCGGGTCAAACCGCCGACCACATGTAGCTATTGTTTGTTTCGTATCTAACTTAGTAGCATTTCACCTTGGACTACATTGAAGTGTCAATTAATTTTTGTGGTACGCGTCCTTGGCGTTTCAGCCAATTTTTAAAACCATAACTCTCTAGGAACAAAGTTCTCATTTATCTGGTATGCTACTAAAAGTATTCTAGCCTGCATAGAAGACGTACAACTGGCTTGTCACAAGAAAAGACGATGGCAAAATAAACGTATGCTACAAAATTTTATTCGATTTTGATTCCAACACGATGTTTCATAAAACATAACAAGTTTGTTTAACATTATGACGGAATGTTTAACATAATACATAACACAAAATATTTTATTCAATAATGGGGCATCCATTATTGAATAAAATATCATAATTTCAGTGAATATAAAGTTATTTTCATACGTAAACCACATACATTATGCATGTGGTTTAACTTTATACATTTAAATATTTTTTATAATGTTGTCCATTCAAGAGATTATAAAATGTTTTCAACAATATTGCAAAGCGTATGGCAATCGCTATATATTGAGATGTGCTCGTGGCAAGCTTAAACGTTCCGCTAATTACATCGCGGAACATTTCTGAGCACTATCTTAAATGTGTCATTAAGTTAAGTACTCTATCAAATTGATTTTTCCTTCCTTTTGTAATCTTAAGTGTCGATACCGTGTATTTTTTAGACAATTATAATATCCCCATGTCTCCATAACCGCCTTCCAGCTCCATCATCAGAATATGGATCATGGCTTGGAGATTATAAAGTGAAAGTAGAGTGTAGCTGCTTAAAGCTTAATATTTCTTTTTTTGTATTATATTGATTTCACTCCTAATATTCCATTCATACCATGAATTTTAAAGCTTAAACTCAAAAAAGAGGTCACAACACGCGGATTCAAATATTATCCGCCCAGATATTGTTTAAAGTATTCTATTCTATTCGATAGCGTTGTCAAAGGGCTCATGACTATAAACCGGTCTATTCAGTTGCAATGTTGGCGGAACCTTGTGGAAATTCAAGGGACATTTAACATCCTACAATGCGTATGAGGAATGTGTTATCGAATGTATGGGTGTAACATATCTGTATTTACTCTTTATTTGTATTTCATTCCGTACGTTTACTCTTTTATATTGGGAGGAATATATTAATATTGGGAGAAAAATATAACCAGCAGTAGTATTTGAAACGAATATAGACATTGTGCATTTTGTGAAAACCGGATGTATAATTGTTTTGTTGTTATACATCTTTTGATGCATTAGGGAAAAATGACGATAGTAACTTTTTATCATGCGCGCGCGCACGGTCACGAAAACCCGACACCCTGAAGTTAGCTGTAGTCAATATTTTAGTTTTCAAAAAAGTCACCATAATGCGTTATAACAAAAATTTCAATGTACTAAATAGCTTTTTGTATTTATATATTCTATAATAAAAAAGGCTTTTATCTTGTTACGCCTAAGAACTATAACTTCTGACGCATATACATAACATATATTAGTATAAAGACAGTTTATTTTTGGGATTAACTTTTTCACTACTGTATTGTTTTTTTATGTTCCTTTGCTTAATGGAACTTTTAGTTTGGCTATTATCTATCATTATAATGCCACCTCTTAAAAATTTTAATAAAATTTTATGGCCTCTAAGCTAGAACCTGGGCCCATAATATTTTATTATTTACCATCTAGGTATTAAGTAGTTTCATAACAAAGTTACTGCATCCTTCCAGCCCCATTTTCAAACCTTTGATATATTCTATAAGTAGAGGATTAGGACCTTGGATGTATTCTTTTAGGGAGAGATAGTGTCATGCTGCATAGGACGGGGTAGTGGCCCACAGTAGCCACAGTAGCCTGGGGTGAACCCAGGCGAAGCCAATTGCACCGAGCGGGTTGCTCTTTGCTCTTTTTTGCAACACTCCTATAAGAAGAGGGGACTAAAGAGCGGGTGGATGATCGCTCTTTGTACCCCTCTTATAAGAAGAGGGGACAAAGGAGTCAAAGGAGGCGGCGCCTTTATGCATGGGGCAAGGGGTGAAGGATGGGAACATCACCCCATTGTCCTGTCCCAAAGTCTGTGGGGTTGTCCTGTAGTGCGGGACAACCCCATCCGTGGTGGTGAAGTCGACTAATTAGGGGGCTACACGTCTCGGGGCGATATCTCCCGCTCACTTAATACGACCGAAAAGTGACATGTCGCGTTTCGAGCGGTTTGTGGATAGCCAGTGGCCCATTGGGTGGGCAGGAGGATGGTAGCGCAATGCCATAGTAAGTAAGTGGATGTTCATGGGCGTCGGTAGTCGTAAAAAGGATCCATTTTCTCCTTGCCCCTCCATTCTATAAAAAAGTCTTTATTTCTTATGAAAAATCAAATGAACTCAAACGAAATAAGGTAACGTCGTTTCACAAGAAAGCTCGTTTAGCAGGGTTCTAATTAAGACTAACTAAGTGACGCTATGCACGATGTGGAGCGACCTTCGTTACAAAGTTTATGGAATTCTGGTGTCGAAGTGACATCTTCCAAGTCGCACTTCATGGGGTTTGTGGCCCTAGCCGATTGGAGTGGGCGAAAGCAGGGTAACACGTTGGCATAGTAATACTGCGGATTTTTATAAGCGTCGGCAGTCGTAGAAAGGCTCCGATTAATCTTTTGCTCACTTGCAAAAAAAAGATATCCGGCTCCATCCCCGGACTGTCCTAATGGCATACACATCTATAAAAAAATTCAGCAAAATCTTAAAACGAAATCTATATTTCTTATTACAAAGAACAGTTTGTTTATCAAAACGTTGGCGCGTTCAAACAGATAAACACTCAGGACTGGTAACTAATACGATTTGAAACATAATATTTAGATAGCACGTGTTCTATCGAGTACCTAACCCCGCAAATTTTCGGGTGAAACCGGGATGCAGTGCTAGTATTATATGTAGGCAGCAAGATTTGATTACTAGAATTATATTTGATTAATATAAGCTCGTAAACAAACACAAACCACATAAACCTTACACTTCTCGTGGCAGATGCGTATTAAATGCGAAAGTAATCTCGTTCAGAACATTTTCCAAGAGTAAATTTGTGTTCTAATCTGAAGTAAGCGCGCGGCGGGAGACGTATAAGGCCTACCTGTGATTGTATAAGAGAGCGGGTTCATAAGTCCATTTGTGTGACAATTTTATTCCACAACAAAAGGTTTTCTCAAATGATCGCGGTGAAAAGTGGTCTCCATATATATCCCGTTCAGGATATAACCCAAGGCACTTTATACACCTTATTGTGAAGTTTATGTCTCCAACTCAAGTGTGCCTTAACCGAGCGAACATAGATCGTAACAGGCCAGCCAGTTCATGTAATTACATTTCAAAACAATTCTTTTGGCGAATGTAGGTCGAAATATTTTAGAATATAACATTGAGCCTTCTTTAGTAAAGTGGGTCGGAAATGGATAAGACAGCCCGATGGTATCAAATTATAACCAGCACTCAAGATTATATAACACCAAGAGGGCCTTGTAAGTCTCTGACAAAAGCAGGCCCTTTTATTGATGCTCCTTAAAGTGTGTATGAAAAAAATTTAAACACTTTTTCTTCGTTAAGTATATCGAAATATATTCGCCAAAATTTTCTATTACTTTACCTTGCTTCGGAGGCTTGGATGAGGCTTGAATCGGCTTAGATACTTTAATTTGTTCGCCATCACACTTCCAATGCTCTAATACATACATGGTAATCGCTTTGTAACATGAGTGTTTATACAAATTGCCTTGTGACGAATCGAACCGGCTTGACCGGGGGATACATCACGCTCAACTATCAGCGGGAAGTTATGGGTGAAGCAGCACATACTCCATACCTATGTTTATGTGAAGTGACAGTGAAGCATTGACTTCTCGCCTATATTTGTGTAAGACATAGACATCCCCAGTCGTGTCGCCGCTGTTATGAAACACGCTTATACAAAGTTAGACTAACGATAAAGTTAAATATCTTAATTCATTTAGTATAGTAATTAATATTGGGTCCGTGTCGTGCCTGTATAACATTGACGTTCCATTAATTTTGATTTCAGCGTTAGAGTATATAAAATAATTATATCAGATAATATTTTGATGAGATGAAAGCTTCCAGCACACAATAGGACGGACAATGTTCTCTAGAAATGTTTCGTTTAAATTAGTTTAATTATGAATTAACTGGTGCTTTATATATGAGTAGGTATGTATGTTTACTGAGAGGCATAAGCATATTGAAATTAATATTGATAATTGTATACCGTGACAATCCGTTCAGTTCTTTTATTTTTATAATCGAATATCACTTATTAACATCACGTGTACAAATAAAATATCAATTCGCAATTCTCTCACAATTTCTCTCAACAGTTCTCAAGCGTACCACAATATCAGAGATCGAACATATTTCGCCCTTTGTACAGTAAATTGTGTGCCGATTGTTATAAAATTACAATGTTTTTGTATTGAAACAAGAATTTATTTCGAAGAGCTCGCATAAATATTAAAGAAAACTCCGCACACAAACTTGGAATCCGTTCAAATGACTTCTGCTAACGACTATTATCGCTATCACGTTTTATGTCACCAGAATCTTAATAGAGCGCTTTAGAATGTAACTCGGTTACGTCAATAATATTGAACGTACTCTCTATTATGAGCCCTTATTTAATTTCAAATGTCCCGATGTTTGTCTGTAATCAAATCTTGTAAGTTTAATTTGATCCACTTCCGGGTTACCGATTGAGCTAACATTTTGCAAGCATGCGTAATTCGTATGACAATACAAAACTATTATGTCTTGGAGCTGATATGATGATGTAACTGAAAAGTTATAGAAATTCATCCGTCATACGACACAACTCTATCGAGTTTGGACTCATATGTTATCGTTTGGCGTGAACGTAATGCGTAGAATATTCAGGTAGTTATTTCTTACACAACATTTTACACAAGAGCCCTGCTGTATCACGCGTGAGCTGCCAAGCAGGTTACACGTTAAATTCGCCGCTCGCATTTGTCATAGTGTGTTATAGTGTTATATTTTTTATGTTACCATATATAAAAAAATATGAAATTTCTCCATAAATGAACTAACACTAAAAGAATTTTCAAAGTTTCGTTCCAAAAAATAACCTCTCCAACTTTATCATATTATTATAGATGGGGATCGCTACATCATCGTGTGTCAAGAGACATAACATGGGAATTTTGCCTGGAATCTGCGGGAGATGAATGACATCACCTACGTCGGAGGACTGAACTATAAAAACAGGACTACTAAGTCCTGTTTTTATAGTTCAGTCTTCCGACGTAGGTTTATATATATAGAAGATATAAAAGACTACGCTTTGATGACTACCGACACCGAAATACCTATCTTTGAATTATGCAATAGTGCAGATACCCTCAATTTGTCTTCCCCACTAATGGGCCACCGGATATTTATAACCCCATAAAACACGACAGCATAGCGGTCACCTTACGTTGGTTCGTGTGAGCGAGAGATACCTCCCCGGTTTTGCTGAATAAATTTGACTACAATGTAGCATGGGATGTATTCCTATACTTGCGATGACGCTGTTAGATTTATTTAGAGAATTTTCTGGAAATTGGAGGGTAGGTTTATTGGCAGACCTAACAATATGAAGAGAATGAGTCAAGATTGGTTCCAGTGATTGTTAATGTGATGGAGCGTAACTCAGTTAATTCGCCGTATAACTTCAATGGTTGGACATGATCTATTGGTCTAAGGACGAACAATTAGAATTCACTTCGAACCGCTGTTCAGGTTCCAATAATCTAGATAATTCCAGCTGCGAATAATCTAGAACGTTTACAGACATTTCGCAGCTGTATACTATATAACATGGAAAGCAAATAACGTTAGATGATTTACAGTTGTGACTGGGGTAGAAAATGATAACGAATGATCTGGTAATTGTATGGATATTCACAATGGTGTTAAAGAAATACAGCCAGCGAAAAAGACTTCAGTGTTCAGGTTTTATCCCTGACGTACTCTGCACTATCTGTCGATTAGGTATTTTTTTTTTGTTTACGCATTGAATCTATTATAGAAGTCAGTGTATTTTAGGCGACATCATTTTTTTCTCGTGGTGTTTGCTGTCTAGGGCGATACGAATTTGGTATCTTTGACACTTTGAGCAGTAGAAAAAACTCGAGGATGTAGATCCTCGAGTTTTTTCTACTGCATATTTTAGAGATCCATCGGAGAAGAGGAGGAAAGGAGGGCAACATATGTGCTTGGTAATTATGTGGATGTTCATGGGCGGTGATTTTCATGATAAAGCTTAAAAAAGGCTTTAATTCTTGGTAGTTCCTATATAATGAAAAAAAAGTCTCTAATTGTAATCTAAAAAGCCGTGTCTTAAAAACGTTTTGTGCAAAGACCAAAGTAGTGTTTGTTGTTTATCATTGAATTTCTAGAACGCCTAGGGCGGCATGTGGCGGTGATGGCACTCGCAGTGGTTTTTGTGGGTATTCGACACTATCATGTGCCGCGAGTCCCACGCACCACTGGGCCCAAGGGCCGGTGAAGGTGCGTAAATGCGTTTCCCCGCGTCAACAAAAAAAATACCTAAGTTAATGTTACGTGGCGGAAAAGTCATAGACGTTACCTTACTCGATAAAATGGAAAACTTACGACCGATTTGAAAGATAATAAAAATAAGTAAATCGTTTCAAGCATATGTATAATAACGAAAGCAGAAAGGAAAAAAAACAATTTAATTTGGTCCAGTAGTTTAAAAAATATACGTGTCCATTTGAGGGGTTTCCTTTATATTTATACAAATTGTATTCTTTACCGGAACAGAGCAATATTCAAAGTTTTAATAAGACAAAAATTTAAAATGGTCATATTTTTTATAGACGTCAGTTTTAAGCTCTCAAAATCAGCTTAGTTTGCTTTGCCGCGGTCCCGGAGAAACCGGGAGAATTAATTTCGTCTCACCGTCTAAGATGGTGCATGAATTCGTAAGATCGAAAGTGGGTTTATTCGACATGCTAGATGGGGCGAACTTTAGGAAATGGTTGAGAATTCGTATAAAAAATTTTGACCTCGAACACTTTTACGTATATACGTGATAGTACGTTATAATTCAAATTAGAATAAGTTACAATTTATTGCATTCCGTGTGAAATACGACATGTCATTCCATCTATTTGGCGATTCGAAATTTGATATAACTAGTTACAGGAAACTGACTGTAACTATGCCAACGATTATAGTTTGTTCATAGTCAACCTGCTTAAATTCCGCGTAAACTGACCTAATCACCGGTTAAGCCGATTAGACGTCACCACCTGATGTCTCTGCTTGACGAGGGGTTTGCGTAAATTTCATAGGCCCCAACGTACACGAAATGAAACTAGAATGCTAATGAAAAATTGATAAAGGTATTCTAAGATCCTCCGACTCATCAGCACAAAGTGTAATAACCCTTTTAATAAAGTTAAAAGGCTAAGGAAGATTTTTTTAACTTTTCATCTCTTTTTGAAGGGAAACTCGATAGTTTAAGTTTAGTTAATTAGAGGAAATATAACACTTTTTATTCTCTATGACAATTGATGAGCACATAAGGGCAATAATTTATTAGTCTATTTAATTACTCTTTTAATTTTTGTAAATCTCATAGACCTTCAATAAAAGAGCTTAATTATATCTATAAGGTCAGTAGCCCAGCTGCAAAAGCTTACCGTCACCCAGCGTGTCCTGATTTTCCCCTTTAAAAAACAAATAATTTAGGACTATTTACGCATCATTTGACTTCCCAAAAAATTAAAAAACGAAAATGTTTCTAAATTTAATACTCTATGTCTGTATGTATCCAAATGTAACATTCTAAAAAATCATGTACGCAGAGATATTTCTTCACTTCTCTATTTGACGGTAGACGCTTCACGGGTAATTGCAGTGTACTCCCGAGACGAGATTTAAGATCAACTCAGCGTTGGAAGGTTAGAATGAATTATGCAAAAACAAAATGAGTGTCAAGTAATCTCCATATAAAAACGTCGCTCTGAGCGCCCCAAATTTAAAGTCATCTCATTTTTTCGCTCTTAAGCTTATATTTTTGGCCTCACAAATACAGAAGATTTTTTCATAACGTACAGGAACTAATAGTGACGAGGATCAAGATGTTACTACTTTTGATGACAGTATAAAGTTTTGTTGGTTTTTTATAGTATGAAGTTGGGGAGAGAGTAATCATCCTCTCCATCGAGCCACCGGAATCTCATAACCACACGAAAAGCGACATAAAATCTTAACAATTTCAAGGCCATGTGAGTGAATCCTTCCAATCTCAGCAACCTCCTCGGCCGTGCCAATCCAGATACATAAGAGGATAAAGCATCACTTACAATATTATATTCTAACATTGACTGGTGCTTGGTGTCTTATTGTTTCTGGTATTCACTTTTTGGTGTCCATTATCAATAAACTGTGATTTTGAAACAAAAAATAAGTAGTGTAGTAATAGTATCTGGCACGACCAACGTGGCCTCGCTTATGACACACCTTCAGCATGTTTTGCTTTCATAAGAACGTTCGGTGAGCAATGTGCGCTTTACCAGTTGTGCTGGCCCTATTCAGTGGCAATGCAGCAATGAAACTACCACTTTAGCAACAAAAATTACTTGTCGTATATTATGCTGTTAATTGACATGTTGGTCACACATTGGCCTAGTGGGAGTTTGAAAAGGAGGGCAACGCACCGACATAATTATGGTAATGTTGGGCGACGGTAGTCGTTGAAAGGTAGAACATCTTACCTACAGCAATTACATTATATCTTGCTAAGGACAAGAAAGAAGAACGTAAAGATGTTTATTTGACCACAAACAAGAGACACACGAGAAAATTTGACATAAAATAGTAATATAAAATAAAATTAACACATATATAAAAGTGTGCCTCACGGATGCGCCAAATTGGTTTAGTCCTGCATAAGTCAGGTGAACATGATAAGCCCCCCCATGGTTCAAGCCTTGTCGTGGCGGTGGAGCTTAGTGGCCTGAGGTGAACCCAGGCGAAGCCAATTGAACCGAGGGGATCTTTTCACCCCTCTTATAAGAGGCGGCTTAAAGATCAGGAGGAGGAACCGCTCTCTTATAAGAAGAGGGGACCTAAGAGCAACAGGAGGTGGCGCTTTTACACACGGGGCAAGGGGCGAGGATGAGAACCTCACCCCATTGCACTGTCCCAAAGTCGGTGAGGTTGTCCTGCGGTGCTGGGAAACCCCATCTGTGGAGGTGGAGTTGGTCCCTTAAGGGGCTGACTAGCCGTCGAGGCGCCCTAATGATTGTTGTTCCGGGGCACCTCACCAAGGGTGGCACTGATAGCACTCGCGGTGGTTTTTCTAGATATTCGGAACTATCATGTGTCGCACACCACTGGACCCCACCCAGGGCAAGTCAAGGCGCGTAAATGCGCTTCCCCGCGTTAACAAAAAAAAAAAGAAAAAGGTGAATATGATACATAAACCACCTGACACCGGTTTTCAACCAAACCATCCACCGTGTGCGTCACAGCTGTTAAACATCAAATATATATATATGTATGTACACACCAGATGTATTTTAGGTTAACATGAATAAAACCCACACGTAATGAACAATAAACACACGCAGTGCAGTACATTTAATATCCCCAAGACAATATAAGCAAGAATTTTCATTTTATAGTCATTTTACATCGTTACAACACGAGCAAGTGGTGTTAGACTATAATTTATCTTTCCCTCATTTAATTAAAAGTCCGGGGTATAATGAGGAGCTCTGGTTACACGTGTGATATGTGAAAATTAAACGGGTGCAACCATTTGTTTGTATTCTTGATTAAATTAACATTGTTCTAGGCGAGGGTAACGATTACGCGTACCCATCTCCAGAGCCCTGAAGGGCGATACGACGATGAATTAATTTGTGAATACAATATTGTGCGATTGAAGGATTTAAAAGTGTATTTGTTTTTTTTTTTATAATAGAACTGCTCGGGCGGATTTAATCGCTAAATTTTTTCGTCATCTTAACTTTTCAGATTCTTCACAGCGACCGTGGTCACAAGCATAACTACATGTATTGTCACAAGTGAATTGAAGTGATAGATGTCCTGATGAGCTCTTAAAAGTACCCTGATTTATGATAGTTATTTATTTGTTTCCGTTGAAGCAAAAATTACATGAAGTGTATTTCCAATCTTAAGGTGAAATTTTTGTTTTTGATTGGATTATGCTTATCATAGGGAATGTTACAAGGAAGGAAAAATAATTTTAATAGAAAAGATGGCTGGGCATCTTTTCTATTAAAATACTGAGGTACAGTAACACAGTAACACAGTAATGAGGTCCCATGTACGATTCCCGGATCAGAGTAAAGTTTTATTATTTATTTATATTTTCTTATTTATTATTATAAATAAAATAATAACCGACGAATTTCGGCTGCAGCGGCCATCTCTCTTGAGAGATCCATATTATAGTGCACAAGTGTTTGCGCAGACACAAGTGCACTCTCTATTGTTTTCATTCTCCTACTCCGATGGGACGGATAACCGACACTACCGGAGATGAATCAGGCGCGGGACCGACAGCTCAACGTGCTCTCCAAGGCACGGGATTGTAACACCGCAAACTTCCTAACTCCGAATAGTTATTAGAAAAATCCTAACAGCACTTTTTCTATGGTTCGACCCGGGATTGGAAGCTGGGACCTCACATCTGTGGCTGAACATGTTTACTACTAGACAACAATACATTGTCAGTTTCTAATAATAGTGCGATATATGTAAGTAGGCGTTGTTACAGAGGGCACGTAAAGCCGAGCTAGCGCCTGATTTCTCGCCGACATCCGATTGCCGTCCCGTCGGGATAAAAGAATGATAGAATTGAGAGTACACTTTTTTTTAGAATAGGATGGGGCAAAGGAGAAATCGTAGCCTTTTACGACTACCGACGCCCATGAACATCCACATCATTACTTGCATAGTATGAGTAGATGTCTCTTACTCCTTCTGCATACTCCATTAGATAGCAGACGTGAAGATTGATGTTCATATATACTATTTTACTAAAAAGATTGAGAAGATATGGAAATATTTTATTATGAAAAGGTTGGAGAGATATGGCAAAGTAGTATATATGGTTTTCCGTACTTAAAGCCAATTAAATAACCGATTAACCGCGATAAAATCCGTAATAGTGGTTTTAATATAATCCGCTTAAACTTAAGTCACCAATATCCCGTCTTGTACCTATAAGTTATTACTGAATCACATGTTCAATTTCAGATAAGATAAACATTATTTACGCTAATAAGATACGAAATGAAGTGGTCTGTGCGTCCAATAGAACTCTATCTTTTTCTACCAATACATTTACCGGGACCAGTTCGTGGTAAACCGGAGATTAATTAGTACTTTGTGTAAGGCTGGTAAATAGCTTCCGCCTTTGGACGCCGTGTGCTCACCGCACTCTAGACCGAGCGTGACGCACTACTTGAACGGCACGCTAATTTATTAGAGGTGAAATCTACCACTTGAGTGATGAAATTTACAGCAAGTATGATTTTTAAATAGCATAAGGGGGCAAACTATAAATCGGAGCCTTTTGACGACTACCGCCGCCCATGGACATTTGAATTATTGTTACGCAGATGCGTTGTCCTCCCATCATCCTCCGGCTACTCACAAACTGCACGAAACGCTACAGCGATGCTGTCACTTTACGCGAGTATCAAAGTAGCGAGAGGCCCACCGGTCCTCAGGTCATGTCAGCAGGTCCAATGGCCCAATTCCATTGTATAGGAGGAGGCAGTGTCATGCACCATGCATGTACTACCACCTCATATGCAGCATGGTACCACCTCATCCTAAAAATGCTAATCTAATGTATATTAGAAATATATAATGCTCATCTAACGTTTATTAGAAATATTCTAATTTACTAACTGATCCGGCAAACGCTATTTTGCCGGGTTGGGCGAACGATCCATATCACTTAGGGGTATGAAAGATAGATAGTAGCCGATTCTCGAACCTACAGAATATGCTTATAAAATTTCATAAATTTTTGTAAGTCTGTTTCGGAAGAGTAATGTTACTAACATTGTGACAATAAGATTAATTCGGATTTCATCAAGTTGTGCTATAATTTGTTGGAGGTACAATATACTCATTAGTATGAGGTAATGCCATTAATGTACATACAAACACATACACCTTTACGCCACCTCTCTGATGAGGTAGGCAGAGCGAACGGAATGCCATGCATCACGATCCTTACATACCTGCCTTGGCTCCGCCACATTCATACAGACACACCGGTTATGAAGAGTCTTAACACCACCTTCGTACAGTACCCGATCAATCTGGTCATGGTATATCAGTATTGGTCTTTCTCGGTACATACATGCTTCCACATTCGCATTGTATATCTGTTTTGTACCTTTCACTTACCATTCCTTCTACATGCACGAACTAACGGATCATGCCCTTTCTCATTTTTACACCGACACGTATTTTCAAACCTAAGCACTATCTTACTTTATTAATGCCCTGCAGATATAATTGGCTGGTTCAACTAGGTAGGTTAGCTTCCGCTCACACGGTACCGCCACAAAGTCACAGCTACGATGTCAAATTTCTGTATGAATTGGCCCATCTAAGGCAAAAGCCGGGCTTACTCTGGCTGCCGTCTCTACTTCTTGACTGTTTAAGTTATTGAAATCTCGTACTGTCTCCGTTTTAATGGGAAGAGACATTGGAAACACAGAAAGCTTTTACAGTTCCTTCTATTTTCGTCTGATTAAATTCGTTGTGGGTGCCGAGGCAGTTTTTAGCATTCCCTTGCATTCCCTGCGAGCATCTCAAAGGGTTGCAAGACAAGATTGTATAACCAATGAATTCAAACATTTACATAATCTGACTGGACCCAGTATAACAGCGTGCTTCTAAAAAGAAGAATACATTGTAATAATATTACTCGTCTCTGGGTATGTGACCTATGACGTTCTATTTGTAAAGAATATTTCCGACAGTGGATATCACCCGGTCGATGGTGATGATGGATAGCTGGAGCACATGAGCCAAATAAAGTTTTTTTTTTAAAGTAATTTGTAGAAATTTCTTTAGACTTTTCCCTTATGAAAGGTTAATTATCTCATCCTATGAAATTCAGAGTTTTCCTTAGTAAGACGGGTTCTTACTTAGGAAAAACAATTTACAAGAAAATGTATAGCAGCCGTGATTTTGTTTAAAGTATACAAAGGAGAAATAGGAGCCTTGTAGTAATTATTGAGGTCCATTAATGTTTATATCCATAACATTTATGCAGTCGGACAGCCCTCCTACCACCATTATTTAATAGGCCACCGAAAAATCACACACAACACGAAACGGGGCAGCATAGCCAGGGCTTGCTTTGGGTGTGCTTTAAAGCAGTATTGAGAGAGCGACAGGTGCTTCCCCGGTCATGTCATCCTGTTAAGCCTTTGAAAATGTATACCGCACTAAACCTCTTTAAAAATAAATAAGTGACATGTTGCATTGCAGTGGAAATAAATAAGTGACATGTTGCATTGCAGTGGAAATAAATAAGTGACATGTTGCATTGCAGTGGAAATAAATAAGAGACATGTTGCATTGCAGTGGAATTAGGCTGGACATGATCCCCACCTTGATGTGACAAGAGTGTGATAGAGCGGTTTTGTATGCTGGTGGCCCATTGCAGAGAAGTAGAAGAGGAAGGCTACGCATCTGCATGACAAATATGGTGACGTCTATAATAATAATAATAATAATAATATCTGTGGACTTATCACACCACGTTAGCCTAGCCCTGTGCTAAGTACCGTAAGGACTCGTGTTACAGGTACTAGACAACGGAAATATATTTAAATTTTTTATATATTTGGGAAATCTTATATATTTCACTCTTTTATTATAGAAATACATATAATACATACATAAGCATCCATGACCTTGGCGGGATTCGAACCCGCCACGTCTGGCGTAGCAGGCGGACTAACCGCCACGTTACCAACTGAGCCAGCCGGTCGTCGTAACGGCGGTGGTTTATGGGCGTGGGTAGTTGGTAAAAGCTACGGATTGTTCGTTTGTCCCCTATTCTATACAAACCTAAAAGTGAAACTATCACATGACACATCTCACGGCCCCGTACACCGGTGTGAACAGAAGTTTATCGTTTTAATCGGTCACATGCTTTATAGGAGGCCTATTATTGCAGTATCAAATATGTTTGATGTTTTAAGCTTTTCTTTCCCACGATGTTATTATTGTTATGAATCGCCGGTATCATGTCAGACAGAGTTTCCTAAACGCCCCCCCCCCATACCCCAGTCGTACCAGCAAACGAGCAATCTGAGCCTTTTCACGACTATCGACGCCCATTAACATCAGCATAATTACTATGCCGATGCGTTATCCTCCTTTTCACCTCCTGCAATAGGCCACACCGTAGAAACGGCGCCACGTAGATGTTACTTTCCGCTGTCGGAAATACCTCCCCGGTCGTGCCGACCTAATTCGGCTGCAATATACCATATTACTAAGAGGTAGTATAACTAATTAAATAAGAGAATGGAAAGGAACCATGCACAGAAATAACAATGGTTCACTTTTTTACTCTAGTAACTTCGTGGTTAACCGATTTCTCGTTGACGATATTGTAGAACGCCGTAAAAAGGCACTCAAGGTCATTAAAAATTCGATCTGTTTTCACTGCGTCGATACGACACGGAATTTCACTCAACCCTCAACATGGCGGCGACGCGCAGCCTTTATTAAACAGAGATTGTTTGTAGTAAAATAAACCAATACCTACTGTATTTGTGATTATTTGTAAAAAAAATTACCATTAGAATCATACATTATCTGTTATGAACATTGGCTACATAACATTCACTAAAAGGTTTTGATTATTATTAAATCTACCTTAATGTAACTAATGGTGAAAAAAAAAATCAAAGTAACTCCTTATATAGCTGCATCAATAATTGACAACTAGCTGTCACGACACACGTTGTTCATTATAAATGGAATTGGATTGGACGGAATTTTTGCAGTATTTCGTGAAATATACAACGTGGGTTATGATACACCGAAAGCCAATATACTTGCGCGCTGTAGGTAGATTATACTACACGCTTTGTTACAAAGTCGTCGCCGGCAACGATCGGCGCATCACGGCAGCTTGGTGACCGCATACTTACACATGATGCAATAAAATTAAATTACTATATTATGATTTAGCTTGTTTGAAAATACACATTTCTAGATATTGTTGTTACAACTAATTTCATAGTTCATAGTTTTCATAGTTTAGTGTTTTTCATAGTACTAATTTGTTGTGGGAGAGTCGGAACAGAAAGTCGGAGTACGAGAGAGTACGGAGCTCCCTGGTCGTAGCTACCTTGTTGCAAAGAGCCTTCTACAAAATGTTGATATCTATTTAGCTACCCCTTCTGCATACGAGTTACGTTCCATAAAAGAGACCGAGTAAAATTTGTTGGTGACATTTTTTTATATACCGTAAGGGCAAATCGTAGCCTTTTGATGATTAGCAACGCACATGGACATTCGCATGATTGTTATGCATCACACATGGCACTACCTCCTGCTATGCAGCATGGCACTAACGCTTTCTGGAATTTCCTGAATAAACAAAATTATATAACCGCGCATAAAATTTTTCTTCTTTGTATATGGAGCGGTTAGAAATCGACCGAACTACATTGTTGCCCTCCTTCATTTGAATCGGAAACTGATATTATTTATTAAGAGGCAGTGCCAAGATGCACTGCAGTGCAATTGGGCCGACACGACCGGGAAGGCACCTCTTACTCACATGACAATACCGTAAAGTGACAACTAGCGTTTCGTGCTGTTTGTGTGTTGCCGGTGGCTCATTGGAGGGGAGGAGGAAGGGAAGGCAACGCGACTGCATAATAATAATAACAATAATAAAACGAACGTCCACGAGTCATCAAAAAGCTCTAAATTCTCGTTGTCTATATTATAGAAAGAAGTATGACACAGCCTTTAACTAAACAAATAAAAACTGACGGTGAGAGCATTTCACTTCTTAAACTACATCATATGAGATGAGTTGTGCTCTCGCATAAAATTGTCGTGCGACTTCGCGGATCCACACGATTTACTGCGACCTCACCGAGTATTTCACAAGTACATTGTTGAGTTACTATTTAATTTATATCCTACTTCTCTCGAGCGCGGAGACCGAATTGTATTTCATCTTGAAATATCACCGTACTTAATGAAACGTGTAAAATTAGGCTAGAGTGGCAAATGATACAATAAGCTATGCGATAATTAAACACCGTAATTTGTCGACGATAATGATTGTAAGAAATATATTTGTTTAGCTATACACCGTTATATATATCTCAATGCGATCAATAACCTTTGAGAACTGAAAGTATATTTATGATATTTCGGATTGTAATCTGTGTACATCTGTGTCAAACCTACACTAATATTACTAGGGTGGATCTAAAAGTTCGTGGCCTAACCTACATGGAACTATGACATCTTTTTAAATCTACCCTCATTTGTTAGGATGTGTAATATTGATTTACTGTGCGCAGTTTCATTCCGATACTGCACAATATAAATTTTCTGTGATTATTTGTTTGAAGCAATCTGACGCAATTTTCAATAATGGAGAAAATTTAACACCGTTCAGTTATTAAGTACCTCAATAAAAAAGGCCTATCACCAAAAGACATCCATCAAGATATGGTGAGCACTTTGGGGTCTGCTCCATCGTATTCCAGTGTCAAGAAGTGGGTAGCTGAGTTTAAGCGCGGTCGTGAGAGCATTGAAGATGATCCTAGGAGTGGAAGGCCAACATCCTCTACCACGAAAGAAAACAGATAAAATTTGTGATCTCGTACTGGGTGACCGACGTTTGACCATTGTTAAGATAGCTGAGATAACAAACATTAGTTATGGCCGGGTGCAACACATAATAACGGAAGAGTTAGGGTTCCATAAGGTTTCTGCTCGCTTGGGTCCCGAGGTTGCTTTCACCTGAACAAAAACGAGTTCGATACAAAATTTCGCGAGACTGTTTGGAACTTTTTGAGTCTGATCCCGAGAACTTTTTGTATAGATTTGTTACCATGGATGAAAGCTGGGTTCACCACCATACTCCTGAATCAAAGCAACAATCCAAAGAGTGGAAAAGATCAGACTCTCCTACACCGAAAAAGGCTAAGGTCGTTTTGCCGACTAACAAAGTCATGGCTTCTGTTTTTTGGGATGCGAAGGTCAAACTATAAATTCCGGTTATTACGTAACCTTTTACGAACACTCCGGGAAGAAATAAAAGAAAATAGGCCGGGAATGTTACGTTAGAAGGTTTTGTTTCATCAAGACAATGCACGTGTTCACACTTCTGTTGAAACAATGTCTGTAATCCATGATTTCAGCTGCGAATTGCTGCCCCACCCACTTATTCGCCGGATTTAGCCCCCTCGGATTATCACTTATTTCCAAATTTAAAAAACATTTGGGTGGCTCGAAATTTTCGACCAAAGATGAGGTATTAGTCGCAGTAAAGGATTGTTTAGCCGACCTTCCGGAATCTTTTTTTCTTTCGAGGGGATAAACAAGTTGCAGGTCAGGTGGAAGAAGTGTGTTGAACCAGATGGAGACTATGTCGAAAAATAAAAATAAATTTAGATGCACTTTTCTTTCATTTTCTTCGTCGGGCTTAGAACTTTTAGATCCACCCTCGTATAAAGAGAAAACATTTATTTGTTCGTTTGCATAATATTTTGTTTCAAAATATACTCTTCTATGAACATCCTACATTATCTTAGACGAATAAAGTCTTTATAATATTTTTGAACATGTTAGATATAATTATGTAAACTTCGATAATTTAGGGAACGATGTAAAGAAATATCAAAGTAAATCCTTATGTGTTAGCAGCAGAAATTATTGAAAACTCGCTGTCCAAACAGATCTGTGCTGTTTTAAATTGAATTATTTTTTGTGTGGTAACGTGTATCATTTTCGAGTTCGATATTATAATCTATAATATTTGCATATGGAAGAAGAAGCTGCACGGGCAATTGAACGTGCTATGTTGGGTGTTTCTCTGTCCCACAGAATTCGTAACGAAGTTATAAGAAAAACTAAATTATCCGATATCACGCGAAGAATAGGCTCGCAGAAGTGGCAATGGGCTGGTCACACAATCAGAAGAACAGATAACAGAAGGACCAGTAAGCTTCTGGAGTGGAGGCCGCGTTTAGGACAACGAAGTGTTGGTCGACCTTTCACCAGGCGGGAAGACAATCTCCGTGCATTATCCGGTCCGGGATGGATACGAGTAGCAGGAGATCGGTCACCTTGTCGTTCATTGAAAGATGTCTGTGTCAAGCAGTGGACCAATAAGAACTGATAATGATGAAATGATGATGATATATATGGAAGAGGCCTAACACCAGCAGTGAGACGAGAAAAAAATGAGTATTTCTGTAAAACAAAGACAATTTTCTATATTATAAATATCCACGTGAAGCCGGGGCGGAATGATAGTTTCAATTAATTGTATAGCACAGTTTTTGCAAGAAGGAATAACAGACATACATACAATCTTTCACCTCTACTAATGAGAGTTACGATGTATGTATGAGAGTTTAGATGTACGTATGAGGTTTTGGATATTTGTTACTCAATCGCGACATAACTTTTGAACGGATTTTGACTAAACTTGGCCATTACTTACCTTTTGTACCAGAATAACAAACACGCTATTGTAATAATAATCTATGCTTATGCATTTCTCTGTACTATATGAGATCGAAGTCGCAGGCGCAGCTATTTTATCATATGGGTAGGATGTTAGGATTTTCATTAGAAAAGAGAGAAGCGAAGGTTATATTTGTCACTAACTTCGTCATCATTAACTAAGCCGTCTTGCGAAGGTCACCTTTGAAAACACAGAATGGTTTAAAATGTCGATACTTTCCCATACTTCTTTATAGTGTTCTCATTGCATAACTGATTCAGGTTTGATGCGCGGGATAGAGTAGGCTAGTAAGAGATAGCGCTATGCTATTATGAGTTACAGACGAATGGGGAAAGAATCCCCTATTTCTGCCTATTCACGACTAGTTTTCGAAAAATAATATTTTTTATAGTAAAACGACGATTTTTAAACGAGCAATTGAAGAGTTTTTATGACTACCGGCGCCCATGGATATTCGCATGATTCTTACGCAGACGCGTTGCCCTCCTATCACCTTCCCCTAATGGGCCACCGGCTACTCACAAACCGAACGAAACGACGCTGTCACTTTACGCCGTTATCAAGTGGGCGAGATGTTCTTGCCCAGTCGTGCAGGTCAAAATCCGTTGCATAGGAGGATGTAGTGTCATGCACTATGCATAACACCACCTCCTCCTACGCAGCGTGGCACTACCTCTTCCTACATTTTTTATAATTGATCTCAGTTCTCTGAACATTTGTGTATATTTTCAGGGGCTTACCTAGCTGTGGAAGGCGTCATACACACAGAAGGGATGGCCCAATACATTAAAGACCAGAAAACATATATTTCTTGTTACATGAATACTTGTATCGCTGTATTATGTATAGTCCCTTTTGCAGCAGCTTTATAGACTCATAATTATAATTATAAAGACCTATTATTTATAATGGCCCAATGGAGGGGGCGGAAGGAGGGCAATGCATCGGCACAGCAATTATGTGGATGTTCATGGGCGTCGGTAGTTGTAAAGAGGCTCCGATAGCTCCTTTGCCCCCTATTTTGTAAAAAATCCAAGGAAAATAGCACCTGATAGAATGATTTTGCTGCACGCTTATTTAACGCTATTGATGATACGACATATATATCTCTTTGTAGACCCGACGGCTTAGATGCGTATACACTTTGTTGTTACGTGTACAATGTGGAAATTCACAAAGTACACATAAAACATTTGAACGTACACCTAAGCGTGAAGCGGTGACAAATTTTTATTAACATCATGAAAAATGTGACGTCACACATTTTGTAATTTCATTTTCACGAATAATAAATCCACCGCTCGCGAATATATAGCTATCCGCTGTGTTGGAAGATGACATAGAAACAAGTGCACAGTAATGGCTGTTTTTTTGCCAAATGTTGAATCCGACTTAATACCGGGAAATTTATTACTCTGCACATTTTCCACGGTTTTATGAGAACACAACCGCGCGGTTAGAAAGAATCACGATGTGTCTTGAGTTTAACTGTTGTGCATATTACAGTTTTTGTCAGGTTTTTGGTAGATTATTAAGTGTCGAATGTCCTCTAACAAGTATAGCAGGAAATGTGATAACGTAACAAATTACACGCTAAAACCTTTCTCTACAATCGTTATATCTGTTGGTGAAAACCCCATGAGAATCCATTAAATAATTTCTGAGAAAATCTATCACATACGGACAGTCGGTTTTAAGGGCTTTTCACAATAAAACTACGTTTACAGATTTTAACGCGGATTATTTCATTATTTAACTAGCCCAACATTTCAGAAGCTTTACAGCAATCGTGGTCACGGGTGGAATGCTGTCCGTAAAATTAGTGTTATTTTTCATTAGGACTTTAACAAAAAAAAAAAACAGTAAATAAAAATTTTTAAATTTTCAAACTTATTTTTTATAATATGTATAAGCCGTTTATACTAACTTATTGTAATTAAGAAGTTTAGACAGGATTTGATTTTCAAAAAAAAATAAGAATGCCTTTGGAACAAATAACCTAATGATTACTATTTCTTGTTAATTTCTCCATTCTCCCTTACTGAAAGCCAAAAATACTTTAATGCCTGTAGAGAATGGAAAGAAGAGGGATTAAGGATTAACTTTTGCCGCCTTATATGGGAGGATCTAAATAAAATATGATTTATTACAACTAACACTTTACAAGGGAACCTCTTTATTCTTTCAATACAATAGAAACGAAAATACGAAAAGTCTCCGAGCTCATTTCACATTGATTTACGAGAAAAAAATATGTCGCGTTATAAGTATCAGCAAGAACAACACATTTTCATGCTAGATACCTGTTGGGGTAGACAGAGAGAACGTGGTTCCACATATCACGATCCTTACTTACATGCCTACCGTGCCTCCTCCGTATTCATGTCCCATACAAACATGCCAAACTTGACTCCAGCCTCGGACAGTACGCGATCAATGTAATTATTGTATGTCCGCGTTGGTCATATCCGGTACGTAGCATCCATACACATCCGCATTGTATGTATGTTTTGTTAATCTTTCGTTTTAAACATGTTTTTTATAAATAACATATTTTTAATTTTTTTATAGAAGAGGGCGGGCATACGAGTAATCGGACTTTTTAAGGCTATCGACGCTATGAACATCCACATAACTAATGCGCAGATGCGTTGCCCTCCCCCTCCCCCCCCCCTCCACAATCACCGACTAATCACAAACCACCGGCTAATCACAAACCGCGCGAAACGCGGCACTGAAAATATCACTTTACGGCGGTATTATGTGAGCGAGAGGTACCTCCCCGGTCGTGCCGGCTAAATTCCGTTGGACAGGAAGTTGTAGTGTCATGCACTATGCATGGCACTACCTCCTCCTATGCAGCATGGCACTACATCTTCCCAACTTTTTTTTCCTTTAACACGGTATGTAAATATATGTTTATATAAAATAAAAAACAAATATATCAATTTAAGTATTGTTTCAACGGGCTGGTCACACACTCAAAAGATCAGATGGCAGATGGGTCACTAAGGTTCTGGAGTGGCGGCCGCGTTTAGGGAAACGAAGTGGTCCGTTCACCAGGTGAGAATACGATCTCCGTGCAGTTGTTGGTCTGGGGTAGATGCGAGTCGTAGGAGAGCGGCCATCTTGGCGTTGATAGACAAAGACCTATATCCAGCAGCGGACCGCTAAGGGCCGATAAAAATGATGATGATGATGAAGAAGAAGCATGCAATGTTACTTAACATGTCAGTCCAGTAGTAGTAGTGAACGTATCACACTACGTGGGCCTAGCCCTGTGCTAAGTACCGTAAGGACTTGTGTCACAGGTACTAGACAACGGAAATGTATTTGATATATTTATTCACTTTACAAATTTTGGATATTTAAGACTTTTATTTGAGAAATACATATAATACATAATATAATCCTCCATTATTACGACCTGTGGCGTAACAGGCAGTCTAATCGCCACGTTGCCAACAGGGCCAGCCGGTCGTCAATTTGTTCGCATTGAATTTCAATTTTGGTTCCTACTCTAGAGATATTTATGAGTTTGCGGTTTAAGGATTATCGGCGTATGATGGCAACATAAAGAATAACTTTTCATTTTAAGTAGTAGAGGAAAGAAGCTTTTTTTTCCAACTGAGCTAAGGAATCAAATTTAATAATATTGGACCATTTGTTTAAAAAAAGGTAATTTATAACCCTTACTGCCGCCCACCAACTGCAGTCTGCTACTTGGGCTATGAAAAGATTTTTTGGGTTTTCAGGATGAGCTATTACAGCATATTGACTACTTCCGACCACT
>JAFELO010000097.1:282482-295288 GCA_017140195.1 Eumaeus atala | reverse complement strand
TGGCGTCAGAATTTTTGTAAAATTTTTCCTATTAAAAGATTATCTAATATAATTTACTACGGAATTCCAGATTCAGAAAAAGCATATTGTTTGCTTTTGAAGATTGTATTGTCATCGATATAAAAATTACAGCAAGCAAAAAAAAAAAGTTCCGCCTTCGCTTCTCTCGTGAATAAATTCTTATTCTAACAAGTCATATATTGGACCCTTTACCGGGATTCACTCTATCCATGTGTGACAACCACATAAAACCCGTTCAGTACATTTTGTGTACATATGATGGATTTGTTCTCTTATATAATCGAAATTACTTGGCGCTAACATCAAGATTTACTAGATCTTAGACGTGACGTATCATATTTGTCATTAGGGCTCACTGCCGTACGCGCTGGCTGCAGACGCTACTTCAGTTTCTACTGAGTTGAGTCTGCATGTTGAGATTATAAATTGAGGCAACATGAGACGTGGCTCTTAGGTCAGATCAATCTATGCTAGCATAAATGTTAGGACAGCGGTAACTAAAAGACAATTCCCGTTTAATATAGCCGTCTTAGACCTCAATGATAAATAATATCAACAATATTTGTCAATATAGGGAATTAATATTAATGATCTGCATAAGTGGACTTATAGCATCATTAACCTAGCCCTTTGGACTAGTGCTAGGAACTAGATGACGGAAAATAATTCAAACTTTCTTATAAATTTAAGAAGTTTTATATGTTAAATGGCATGATTAAATAAATGAAGAGGGGTTATCTGAAATTTAGGACAGTCGTTATAACTACGAATTAAGGAATATTTAGAAATTCTGTTCCTACAGGGGCAGAGTAATTTCACGCGAGTTCAGACAGTAATAAATAAAACTAAAACTTGCGACATAGCTCGTGACTATTGAATGAATATTTAGTACAACCCAAGAGCTTAAAGTTATCAATTATATATGCGGTCCCAGTCTCGCCATCCTTATAGCACGTCACAAACAGTTGTGAAAATAAATTTATCATTTATTTCAAAGCTTTTTTTATGGGATACAGGACAAGGAGTTGATTTATGACTACCACCGCCCATACACTTCCGCGAAACAGGTCTTACAGACGCGTCGCCGATATTTACTATTATTAAATGAAAATTATCGCTTAGTATTCTAATTAGTGATAAGATCCTTTGAGCAACTTACATTTATAAAGTTGTTTAAAGGGAATAAATACATTTTTTTCTATCTTGTTGCTTTCTAAATACATACAAACATACGTACGTACACACATAAGCACGCACACACGCACACACACACAAACACATAATGGGTAGACAGAGAGAACAGAACGCCATACATCACAATTCTTACAAAATAGGTTCAAATCCCGCGTAGGTAATAGATGTTTATATATGTACTATATGTTTTTCTATACTAAAAATATTAAATACATAAAATAATAGAAGTAAAAATTGAACATATTACTTAAGTTAGGTTAACCTTTATATATCTAATTGACATCGAATCGATTATTTTTTATATTAAAGAGTAAAACTATCCAGACAAAAGAAAATTAATTTTCACTCAAGAAAATTTCTTCAGAGAAAAGTTTAAAAGGAAGATCTTTTATCAAATAATATATTCCATGTAAGTTTTAATAAATTACGTGCCACCTCGAAGTTTGCAACAGTGTCAGCATTCAAGTTGGTATGAAATACACTTTGCAATATAGTTATTTAATTAGTGATACCATTTGAAGTTACCGTATGTTTATTTTATTTGGTATTAAAGGAAAAAACGAGAAGTCTTTTGATAACTTGTCTGTGTAGAGCATTAAAATACTGGTGCTAGATATTAATATCTAGTATTAACACAGTTGTTGTGTAGATGTGTTGCCATTCGTCTCTTCTCCACGCCAATAGGCCACCGGCTTCGTAAAATCGCATAACAGCACACCTGTTACTGCGACAGCGTCATGTGAGCGTGAGGAACCCCATGAACAATGAGGGCGCACTCCTGCACTATATTATATTATTATGTCTCTATAGAGATGGCCGACATTCGGCTAGATCGACATTATTATTATGAGGTGCAATTTTCGATTTGGATTTTCTAGACAAACATCTCAAATACGGATACGACACATTTACTGGGTCAGGACAGCATAGGATCTAAACTAACAGGGACAATTTATATAAGTTGACAAACTTACACTTGCGTATGCCTTTTTTTGTTTAAACGAACTACACACAACAGTTTATAATGATTTAATATTATTTATAAATTTTCTCCTAAAGTTGTAGTGAAAGTTGGTACATTGATTTACAAATATATCAGGACCGTCATCGTCCCGAAACCATCCGCATAATAGATGTTCATTTGCCAAATTATGGATTTCCAAAACAACTTAAAACCTTGAGCGTAGGGTTAACTATGCAAAAAATATGTTCAAATTATGCACTTGTCTCTAATAGAATAAACATCATAAAAAAAAAATCATGCGCATTAGGTTGTCTTTGCAAGAAACATATATAAGACAGGTATGATATCGTGTATCTTGGTATTTTCGTAAATCAATGTGTAAATACTTATTTCTCACCAAATTTAATGACACTGAGTCAACGGGAAGTGAAATGAATAGAGATTTTATTTAACCCATGATTGTCAATGTACGATTGTCAATAAACAGCTATAGCTTTTGAGTGCTATGACTTAGAACAATTACTTTTTCAGTGATTCAAAAGACTGTTGAAAAGAAGATTTGACTTAATTGCTATGTTATCCTTCTATACGTTAATAAGAAAACGTGTGCTTATAAGATTTCCATTTTTTCTTTCAAAATAAGGGACCGTAAAAGTATCGGCGGTCAGTGTTGTAATCATACCATTGCTCCCTCCGAAACCACGCAATGTTATCAACCCTACAGGTTGCTCTGCATTCGTGTCAGACATTCAAATTGTATATAGACATCTTCAGTGTAGTGTTTCGTGCGATTTGTGAGTAGCCGGAAGCTCATTGCAGGAGGGGGGAAAGGATGCGTTCCCCGGCATGATAATTATGCGGATGTACATGGGCGTCGGTAGTGCTAAAAAGGCTTCGATTCTGTAGCTATCCCTTTATATTATAAAAAAAATTACAACGAAATATAGTAAAACCTATCTCATTTGCTACCTTAATGAATAAGAGTGTAGTTAAGTGTTACGTTCAGCGATAGGTAGATGCAGCACCAGTCAGTCACTCGTCCTACACATTACGATTGAAAATGGAAACAAAATCTCAATAGAAGAAGTGTGTATAAACTTATACAGAGTCTCCTCTACACACTATTTCGTTTGATAACTGTAATTGATATTGGAAATATGTGATTATTTTTATGACTTCGTTCTGGCCACTATCCATCGGTTTGCTTGCTTTTCTTATAAAAAAAAATCACCTCATTGTGAGGCGTGCAATATAATTGAAGATGTGCAAAGTTTTCTGGTGGATTGTATCAATGAAAAAAGTTAAAAGGGAGTCCGTGATTAGAGATCTTTCTGGACGTACTAGGGTGGATCTAAAAGTTCGTGGCCTAACCTACATGGAACTTGACATCTTTTTAAATCTACCGTCATTTGTAAGTATGTGTCATAATAATTTATTGTGCGCAGTTTCATTCCGATACTGCACAAAATAAATTTTCTGTGATTATTTGTTTGAAGCAATCTGACGCAATTTTGAATAATGGAGAAAATTGAACACGTGCAGTCATTAAGTACCTCAATAAAAAAGGCCTATCACCAAAAAAACATACATCAAGATATGGTGAGCATTTTGAGAGAGTCTGGTCCATCGTATTCCAGTGTCAAGACGTGGGTAGCTGAGCTTAAGCGCGGTCGTGAGAGCATTAAAGACGATCCTAGGAGTGGAAGGCCTACATCCTCTACCACGAAAGAAAACATCGATAAAATTTGTGATCTCGTACTAGATGACCGACATTTGACCATTGGTAAGATATCTGAGATAACAAACATTAGTTATGGCCTGGTGCAATACATAATAACGGAAGAGTTGGGGTTCCATAAGGTTGCTTTCAGCTGAACAAAAATGAGTTCGATACACAATTTCGCGAGACTGTATGGAACTTTTTGAGATTGATCCCGAGGACTTTTTGTCTAGATTTGTTACCATGGATGAGAGCTGGGTTCACCATCGTACTCCTGAATCAAAGCAACAATCCAAACAGTGGAAAAGATCAGACTCTCCTACACCGAAGAAGGCTAAGGTAGTTTTGTCGACTAACAAAGTCATGGCTTCTGTTTTTTGGGATGATTTTTGGGAAAGGCATTATTCTTGTAGATTATTTACCGAAGGGCAAACTATAAATTCTAGTTATTATTATACCTTCTACGAAGACTCCGGGAAGAAATAAAAGAAAAAAGGCCGGGAATGTTGCGTAAGAAATTTCTGTATTATCAAGACAATGCACGTGTTCACACTTCGGTTGAAACAATGTCTGTAATCCATGATTGTGTTTACGAATTGCTGCCCAACCCACCTTATTCACCGGATTTAGCCCCCTCAGACTATCATTTATTTCCAAATTTAAAAAAAACATTTGGGTGGCTCGAAATTTTTGACCAAAATTGAGGTGATATTCGCAGTAAACAATTATTTCGCCTACCTTCCGGAATCTTTTTTTTTTTCGGGAGATAAATAAGTTGCAGGTCAGATTGAATTAGTGTGTTGAACTAGATGGAGACTATGTCGAAAAATAAAAATAAATTCATTTTTCATTTTCTTGGTCGGGCTTAGCACTTTTAGATCCACCCTCGTAGGACTGTTACAAACCATCTTATCTAGTACATAGATGGAGGTGTACCGCCACCCAGGTAACATAATATTGCCTCTCTTTCATAAATTTATTTTTAATAATTTATAAAATATATTTTTACATTATAAGCTACGATGACGTTTGGTTGATATGATAAAAAATACAATTTACGTTATTTAGAAGAAAAAAAAGAAGATGACATACGGCTTACGATCCATTTAGCCTTATTCTCGATTATGTTACAAGGAGGGTAATGTTTCTTGAGCATTTGTACACTACAAATGCTCAAGAAACATTACCTACAAATGCTCAATAAACATTGCCCTCCTACATCCTGAATGACTAGACAGATTTTCATGTCATTAGATTCATCTTGAGATCACAAGTGCCAAAAATAGGTACATCAAAAAAAAAAGGTTGTGAAACAAAATGGAAAGATTTGGACGCCTATTGAAAATGGTTACAATTAATTAATTAACATATATATATATATATATATATCTTGCGATTCATTTTAATTGTTATTAAATAATATAATTTTTAAAAATGAGTAAAAGAAAAAAAACTCTCGGGTTTACTGAAAAAACAACAACTCTAGCTTCTACAGTCTTGGGAAAAACCTACTTGATAATCAATGGATTACTTGATAAAAAAGGGATTTTTATTATTTTAATACATATTTCTAAGACTTTTACCAGTAGCCCTGTTCTAAGATTCTCTAATAACAATAAAAGCCTTGAAAGGTTATTACACTTACCTAAGTTACCTAAGTTCCTTCAATTATATTATTGATATAAAATGTGTAAATTTTTATTATTATCATGATCCAGGTCTCCGAGAAGGCTCAAAGAAAACATATTTTAATCAAGAATTCACAAATCCTTTGAAATAACATGCCAGAGGCTATGATTGGTTACGACGGCTGACAATTTTCTTCACGACAATTTTCTTCGCGTGTTTGGTTAGAAATTTCGGATAATATCTGCGATACCTCCAACGAAATGTGCAATGAGTATAAACTGAAATCAAAGCTTTAAATATATTTTAATTATGTTTATTATTCTAATTAAATTATCTTACAGTGACTTACTGACTCTTTTTTTGTTTACGCGGTAAACCTTTTATGAGCAACCCACCACCAGAGCTGAATTCAGTCCGGCGAGGTATATGACCTGCCTCATTTCTTCTTTCTTATTAGGGCCCTTAAAAGGGCCGACTATTAGCCAAAGCCATCGCGAGTGTCAGCAGCCGCATTTGTTGAGATGCCACGGATCTATCAGCGACATTGCAGTTCGGCGACTGGCCAATCCCTCAAAAGGAAACCGGTTTCTTCCTTAAGGTGATCTGAAGACCATAAGCCCAGCCACCGCGAACGTTGTATATCGTGCAATGGAGTCAGGTTTCCATCCTGACCCTTAATCATAAATTGTGGTGTGGCATAGGCTGCGCGTAGCACATTCTCCGCACTCCCACCCTTTGCTATCGGAAAGCAGCAGTTTCCTCGCCTTCTCTGCTACATTCCGCGACCTTTTCTTTGGGACATTGCAGTCGCGCAGAAAGAAATCAACGCCTCCAATAAACTGTCACTCTCTAGCATTGTGCAGATAATGTTACAGAGCGAGAGTTTCATACCTCCTAGCGCCTCCGCTAGGTCGTGGTATTGCATGATCAACCTTGGGCATACCTGTAGGGTATGCTGGGCCGTGTCCTCGTCGGCGATACACTAATGGCAGTCCAATTCCTACTCCTGGCGGATCCGACACAGATAATCACCGAAGCATTCATGCCCAGGGAGCACTTGTGTCATGCGGAAGGTTAACTGTTTGCGTTTGCGGTACACCGCTCTAGGACCGGGCGCAGCGTACTAGTCGTAGGTCGACTGGACCAAGTCCTCCCCCCACTACCGTACCAGTGGCTCCTCGCCTCGCTAACGTATCTGCCGGAGCATCTTTTGCGGCAAGTGCTTGCCCTGTGTCCTTTCAATAACATTAAACCATTATTCATATAAATCAGTTCAAGCGACAGTCAAACCTCAAATGAATGCGCTACATGCCGGCAATAATGGAAATTGTTTTTATATGCCAATATCTATATTTACTACTGTAAAAATATATGAAAAAAAACTTTTAAAAGTATAAAATAATGAGCAGTTTCATTAAAAAAAAACTTTTGTATTTAATCACGTCAGAAACAAGTTTTGAAAATCATTGCGCGGGAATCATTCATTTATTAAAGATAAAAAATAATTTTATGATGTTCCAGTTTTTAATTTTGAGTTCGATTTTGCAGAGGTATCTATGTGAAGTTGAAACCAAAGAATTTGCAGTAAGGCAATCATTCAAACAGAATTCAACATTTATAATATTAATAGTATTTGTTGCTACATAAGAAAAGAAAAGCAAAGAATTGTTTTCAATGAACCTTGACATTGAAGTCACGTATACAGCAAATGCAATTTAAAGATACGCAGGGAAGTAGAGATATATTTCCTATTCAATGAAATTGTATATCGTTTGATTCCAAAAGACGTTAGCAATTGGGGATGTTTCATTAATAAAAATAATTAGCTAAATTGATTTAACTCCTACCATTTAGTTAATAAATTTTCGAATCCATTATCCTGCTGAGCAATATCCTAAAGTAACATTGATTAGACGATTTTATCTGGGGAAGCGTTCAGCTACAAACATCAATCAAACCGTGACAAAGTAGGGCATCTATCAGACTGCCTCTGATCAGACTTAATGACCTTTATGTTTGGACCTTCGGAGATGACGTATCTCTTTATTGATAGCCCTTTTCATCGGTACCGATGTTTGGGTCATTTAACATTCTTTTTTAGTTTTCCCAATATCAATCATAAAACCATGATGATTAATGAAACGATGAAATATCATTTTTGTATACAGTCACACATGACACATTTTGGACATAACAGGACTTTGTTATTCATCATCATAACAGGACTTTGCTATTCATCATCATAACAGGACTTTGCAATTCATCATCAGCTTAAGCAGATTCTGCTTTTACTTTCCCTTACAATGTTTCAAGGGAGAGCTATCCCCTTCTATCTTAGAGTTTAAACTCTAAGATAGGACGGGGTGGTTTTTACGATATTATAAGGATATAACACTTTTGGAAATTATTTACATTATTAAGTGTTTCTAAGTTAATCACATTAAAATATTTTGCTGTATCAAATTTCATACAAATAGGTACATGAGTTTTTGCGTGAAGTATAACAAACATACATACAAACCGGCGCATATATTTGTAGGATCTATTTTATTAATACAACTATGATCCTTATATATCTCGTGGTATAAACTTGACTACAATTATACATTCACTACTACAGTAACTAATTATAATTATCTCACTGTGGAAATCACTTTAATCAGTCATAGAGTTTACAACCACTACTAGAATTACGATACCTTAGCTCTCGCTACTTTTGCTAAGCTTCATTTCAAAGTTTGCGACCCTAAATCAGGGATGTCAACACGAGGTTCCCAGCAGGATTATGTTTCAATTTTGGTAACGGCTCGTTCGCCCATTAGTAATCCTTCTTAATCTTAACTCGAACAGATTTATTCAAGATAAGAAAAGGAAATTGACGACGTATAAGTATTTCGGGGAATGTTTACGGTCAGTCTAGGGAAGGTCAAAATGTTACGACTTGGGTCGCAAGTTCAAGTTAGATACGTTCAAACATTGACATAAAAGAAAGCCCAAGGTCATCGATGCGTCCTACAATGACCTTGTTGTTCGGTGCTTGTTAAAATTATTTTTACTTGACAATAGTAATCCAATCTCTAACAAGTCTACCGATTGAGCCCTAATTAAATCCACTAGCTGAACTGAAACCTTGATGTATTTATGAGTTACTTGAAAACTTCATGTCTTTATGAGTTACTAGTGATCCGGCCCGGTTTCGCTCGTGAATAACAAGGGTACAGTAAAATACAGTAAAACCTTTCTCGGGAATTGTTCTACCTACTGGCGGAGACCGTATGAAAATCCATTTAATACATTGGAGAAAATCGATCACAAATGGGGTTCAACGAGCCCTTCTACGACTACCAACGCCCATGAACATCAGCATAATTACTATGAAAATGCTCTCCTTTACACCTCCCAAGCAACGGGCCACCGGCTACTCACAAACCGCATGAAGCGCGACACGGTAGATGTCATTTTACATGTATCATGTGAGTGAGAGATACCTCCCCGGTCGTGCCGGCCCAGTTCCGCTGTAATGCATCCCGGCACTACCTCCGACTAAATTGCTACTTTCTTTGATAATATGTATGGATGTCGCTGTATCGTGGCGGCTATGTTAGTAATAATTCGTGACATGACATAAGTTAGTTCCATGCTGCACCAGCCCGGCACGATCAGGCAGGTACTTCTCGCTGAAACACATACCGTCACAAAGTTACAGCCATGCAGTCGTGTTTCGTACGGTTTGTGACTTTTCGGTGGCTCGTTGGAGGAGAGGCAGCACGTCTGCACAGTCTATGGGCATCGGTTATACTCAATACCAATGATTCTCTATAGATACTGTGTACGCAGAAGATTAGTCCTCTTATACTATAAAAAATATAGGTTTGTATTATCTCTGGCGCATTACGCTACACTGCGATGGCCCGAATAAACTGCAATCCTGTAGTCAGAAAATCGCCAGTAAAATTTTTGTGTATACAAATTCCGCCAATTCAATATGATCGTGAAAATGCCACACTGTACTGTGACTTTAAAATTTTAAGCGATTCAACAAAAGGATAAATTAGTAGCAAATTGAAAAAAGCTTTTATGAAGTTAGACATAGAGCTGGTAGTGGCAAGTTAGTTGAAACTTGCTTTGAAAGCGCGTTCCGTATAATTAAAATAGTTCTACTTTACCTCCCACCTCTTTTTTTGCGTTAAGTGGGGGGGGGAGAATCGTGATTTTTTTTTAGGCAACTGACATTAGTTTATTATATTATGCCAAAACGGTCCCTTTTACAGCTAAAAGACCAGTAGAAAAACATGTACTCAGCAAAACTACTCAGCGAGTACTTTACTTTAATCAGTAACATAGTTTGTGTGATTTTTGAGAATTATAATTTTGAACAAGTTATGCCAAGAATTATAAAATTTGGCAAGAAATAAGAACTTATCCAACAAATAAAGGAATGAATAGGAAATTTTGGTACATTGTAAAAAATATGAAAGCCCGCTACAAACTTTTGTATGTAGTTAATTTCATAGATAGATGTATTATTTCCTACAACATGATTTTCAGCTTTATCTTTGCACATTCTTTGAGAAAATGGTTTCAACAGGCTGTCAGACAGATAGGCAAACTACGAAGCTACAGCTGTCTCACAAATGTTATTTTTTTCCTTTTTAAGAATATACGGATACTGAATCCTTAAAGAAGGTTCTGTTTGAACATATGCAATGTCCGGCCCTGAATACGAACAAACGAAGTCAAATCGAATCAAAATTTTGTATCCATTTGAATATTATTTTTGCACTGTAAATTCATCGGCTTATTAAACCAAACTTACCATTGCTGTAATATTCATGTAACTACATAAGGTTATACCGTACGGTATAATATAGTTTCGTTACACTTGTAGTAATCTTTTGTTACGTATGTTACTCTGTCATGCAAAAAGTACAAAATGGATTTGGATGAAGCTTGGAACAGACACGTTACAAGTTACAATACAATACTACCTTTGTGTTGCGTCTTTCGTCCCGCTGTTTGTGGTCCATTCTTTGCTACGGCTTGGCCGTACTTTATAATGTTTCATCCGGATTTTGTACACAAAGTGAGTGGAAAAAGGAATAGTAAAAAAGTGTATTTCTACGTTATTTCCTTCACAATTATACGCATAGGTATCTCACGTAGGAAGATGCAGTGCCACGCTGCATAGGAGCAGGTAGTGCCATGCATAGTGCTTGACACTATATCCTCTTATGCAACGCAATTGGGCCGGCACGACCGGGGTACCTGTCAGTCACATATTACCAACGTAAAGTGTTATCGTCAGTGTCACATTTTGTGCGGTTTGTAAGTAGCCGGTGGCCCATTGGTGGTGGGTAGGAGGGCAATGCATCGCTAATTGTGTTATGTTCATGGGCGGTTGTAGTCGTAAAAAGGCTCCAATTGCTCGTTCGACCCCCTATTCTATCAAAAAAATAAAACCACGCCTAGCTTGTGTTTCATAAGACGGTAACAACAGCACAATAAATACTGGTTAGTCCTGTCGGCAATACAATGGATGGCAGTGCACTCGCAAGGCCACTTCTGTATTTATCTGATACGTTTTCTCATGCCTTCCCATTCAACGCAGAAACGGTAGGCATTGAATATTCTGACGGTTGTTATTCGAGCGTGTTGCAATAAATAATAGCGTAATAAGATTAAATCTATTGAAATGCTGAGAAATTAATAAAATAATTGAAAAATTCTAAAAGTAAGTTCTTGAATAGTACACCGAAGAGTGCTCGATTTTTCCATATGCACCTGAACAATCCTTACGACAGGAATTTCAGGGGAGGTAGGCCTTAAACTTTATCTGCATTCCAGGAGAGTTCAATAGAAAAATTCCTCACGTATTAAATGATGTTTGTGTACACCTCAATATTTGATAGATTGAAACGTGGTAGAACTTTTGAATCTCAAAAACTTAATCCAAAATTATATCACAAAATTGCTTCATCGCGATTACGAATGCGTTAGCTACATTATCAGTATATTAATACGGGAAGCAAAAACTTTAGGAAAATTTTAAGGAAATTTTTTTACGGAAAATTTTAATTAAATAAAACGTTACCCACACTACGGTATGCACACAATGGTAATACATCTGTAATACACAATCTGAGACACTGTCAAACATAACTGTTATGACATTTATTTTATTATCTCATATATAAAATTCTCGTGTTACAATGGCAGTTGGCTTTTATTTTTGTCGATGCGGGGAAACGCATTAACGCGCTTCCACAGGGTCCTGTGGTGTGTGGGGCTGGCGGCACATTGTAGTACTGAATACCCACAGTGCTGCCTTTGGTGAAGTGCCCCGGAACAGCAAGTCATTAGGGCACCTCGATGGCTCGTCAGTCCCCTAAGGGACCGATGCAACCTCCACTGATGGTGTTATCCCGCACCACAAGACAGCCCCACCATCTTTGGGACAGTGTAAAGGGGTGAAATTACCATCTTCGCCCCTTGCCCCATGCGCAATGGTGCCGCCGCCTTTTTTGTACCCAGCATCCCCTCGTTTCAATTGACTTCGCCTAATGTGTCTCCATTCACCACAAGCTACTGAGCCCCACCACCGTGACAAGGCTTGAACCATGATGAGGACAAACCAAATCTTATCTGCATATTCCGTAGATCTGACAAACAACTACTCTCTATTTTTCATACCCCTAAGTGTTATCCCAATACGGCGAAACAACATTCGCCGGGTCAGTTAGTATAACCTATAGTAGCTTTACAACTGTAGTGGTGCCGAAGTAAATTTTTTTTTAATTTTTATTGTAATTGTGTATAAAGAAACAATAGAACCGGCGTAAGCAAAGCCACACAAAAAGTGAAATAATACATGTTTAAAGGACCTAGGACCTAAACACACTTTACACAGAAATTCACATTAACTTTTTCATTTATAAGCAAGAACAAAAAAGTAGTATAAAAGTAGCGGGTTATTACTTGAACAATAAGTCTCTACATTGTGAAACAGATTCTAAGTCAGTTTCGTGCTAAATCAGTTACAAATGGATTTCATTGTTGCGTGGCCGTTCTCTTTATCGACTTCGGTCTAGCTCTTTTATCTTCGCTGTGTTAAATAGAGCAAATGTGAATCGGCTATGTCTGTTGCGATCTCACATCTTTGTGAATGTTGTATCGAGCCTATTGTTAAAAGCACTAGTGTCTATCTGTTATTACATTTTTTATATTTTAGCTTCACTTTATTTAATATTGAACGAATATCCCCAATGTTTTTATATCTAT
>JAFELO010000097.1:256323-282035 GCA_017140195.1 Eumaeus atala | reverse complement strand
TGAATCGGGTCTGCAAGAACACGTGACAGCTACTCTGTAGCGTCTCGTCGGGCGAATGACAGCTCGAGCGAACCAACGGCTCCAGTAATGGATGGTAGCGCATCTGCATATTATGTACTTATGTCAATATCTATGGATTTCAGTTGTCCTTTAGGTACTATTACTTGATCTGCTGCCTTGACATCACTCAATCCCAATCCAAGGTCACTGTAGGCGTGTAAATGCCTTTCCCCGAAAAAACAAAAAAAAAAAACAAAAAAAAGTGTCACTCACATTATTTTTGCCGTGTGCTTTCGTAGGCCCAATTTAGAGGAGTAAGGAATGAGGGTCGTTTGTATGATGATAATGTGGAAATATACGGACGTGCGGACTCAAGAAACTGATCAGAATGTAGTTCGCCATTTTGACAGAAAGAAGAAAAAAGAAAAAAATTCAAAAGAAATTATTATTTCGCTGGTAAATTGTAAATGTTGATGACCACATTATAGCGAAATGTATATGTATATACATGATTGCTTAAGATTTCATTAAAAAAGAATTTTATACTAGTACTCTGTTCCGGCTTTGTCCATGAATAACGGGGGTCAAGTTGTGCATTAAAACCTCTGGGATCCATCTATCCAACGGTGAAAGGCGCATTAAAATCCATTAAGATTTTCTCAAAATCTTTGAGACAATTGTAGACACACAGATATACAGCTTTTAGAGATTTTGTTTTGCATACAAAATATATATTTTACCTTACCTTTTCTATTGCTTTAAATAAAGTGGGAAGAGAGAATATATTTTGATTATATATTTCCTACATTGTAATGACGTTGTGTCTTGAGATATTTATTTTAAGTGTAAATTTCTTAGCACTTATTGGATGAACAAGAAACACGAAAATCGCGTCTTCGTCGCATCATACTGTTAGTAAGAAGTACAGTTTTAAACTTTCAATTCATTCGATTGTCCACTGCCTCTCTCTGCCTTTTTTGGTCGTATAGCGCCCGTCTCGCACCACAGGCTGACCGCACTAGCTATTCAGTAAGAAGTGGTACCATGTTGCATTGCAGCCGAGTTGGGCCAAACGTTCGCTTAAATGAAGCCGCCGTATAGCGATGGCAACTATGCCGTCGCGTTTTGTATGATTCTTGCGGAGACTTACAGGAGGGGATGAGGAAAGGAGGGCAACAAATATGTATGACAAAGATACGGCGGTCCATCGCCGTTGGTCTTTGTTAAAGAACTTTAATCAGAGCGGTTAACTTATGCAACTTTCTAGATAAAAAAACCGATATCGCGCAAATTGCAATGAGGCGCCCTCCCATTCTTGCCCCTTGTTCCGTTGCGACGGATCGCAAATGCTCTTCATCCTGTTTCCCTGTCCCTTTTACTTATTAGAGCGATACAAAGAACATCCCATCGATTAAATTGACTTTGAAATAGTAGGTTAACATTTAAAGTTACTGAGCCCCACCTCCACAATAAGGCTTAAACTATGGTAGGGAAACTACTTGTTTAGGGACTTGAACCCTCGGTGCATTCTTTGCGTGTTAGCGACTGCGTTAGTGGCGACAATCTGCTATGTTTAAGCGCCTTCCTCACAAATGACGCTACAAGCAGACAGTCCAATCGACTACATCCTAGTTTCCCTAGATCTCGAAGAAAAAAAAAACAATATATTGTTTTAAGAAATTATGTTGAGCATCAGCTCAACATAATTTCTCGAAACTTATGCTAAGAATAATTGTAACTATCCAATTATGGCATTTCACATTTACAAGTACACACAGTACTTTTCCTTTACACAATAAACTCGATGTCGATATAAATTTTACCAAATCGCTAAGACTCCCAGTGGTAATATAAACGCGAGCAGACTCTGTGATAAAATTAAAATTCAATTACCAACTTACTGAAAATACGCTTCTTTCTGTTACAGGTTTAAACTTGGCACCGGTCCAATAGTCACGAATCCTACTGCCTTTCGCAAGTGAGTATATAAGGATAGTATTGAGTCTCCGATGCGAGTATTTTCTATGTACGAAAGTGTTATTTGCGAATGTTTCTTGTACAGAATCAGAAATAATAATATTGTATTTTGTAAGAGGTAGTACTATGTTATACAGGAGGAGGTAGTGCCATGCATGGTACATGACACTACATCCTCCTATGCAACAGAACGGCATGACCGGGGAGGTTCCTCACGCTCACTTGATAATGCCGGAAAGTAAAAGTGTACGGTTTGTGAATAGTTGGACGCCCATTGGGGGGGAAGTGAGAAGGAGGGCAACACATCGGCATAATGATGGTCATGTTCAAGGGGGTCGGTGATCATTGAAAGGATCAGATTTATCGTTCTTCCCCCTATATTTAAAAAATAAAATTAAATATTAAATTAAAATCATGAAATAGCATAATATTTGTTTCGTGATTGAACTGGCCACACAATGCAGCGGACATTATACATTATGTATTATTATAGATATCCGCTACCTTCCGGTAGTATTTCAGAGTTCCGTATTCAGTTCCTATAGAACACGCCCTATCATGTTCTAAATATATCATGTTCTTCAAAGTTGTAGTACGTAATCTTCCATACATCGATCGTTCTGATATTGGCTTCGCTATAACAAGCAACTGACAAGTGATTTATTAAGTATACACATGTACGCGCTAAAAGGGTTATTCCTTTAATCTATCCCAGCAAAAACCCAAGTTTCTAGTAATTTTAATACTTATTACACGAAAAACTTCCAAACCACTGCTTCTTGGATAAGTCGTCACCGTTTTGACGTTAATTAAAGAGGCCTAAAATTCTGAAATCAATTTGCTACAAATTTGACCATTAAAGCACCAGCGAGGCCGATTATATGTTATTGTATTCAATTTGTGCCTCGAATAGAATCGTTTGTCGATTACGGACAAAAAACCGACCAACTGGCTAACTATGTTCGGAAGGGATTATTCGCCATGCATATTCTAGTCAAATAATTGCACTGACGTAAAATCGATAACGAATTGCATTCCGCATAGCGATCAGTCGAGAGTCGGCACTTAGTAACTCGAGATATATAGCCGATTTGTATTGATGGCAAATTGGCCGGAGAAACTGTTCATGCAATGTAGTTGTGAAGTCTTTGAATACACATACACGCTAAACACTTCATCCTACTTCGTGAAAGGATTGTAAATGTAAAAATTTGCATGTATAATTGTTATTTCTTTACACAAAAACTACTTAAGGGAATTGGGTTGAAATTTAGCAATTATTTATTGATTATAATCTGGAATACCATAAAATCGGTATCTTCGAGATATATTTAACACAGGTGAAACCATACAAGTTTATAGTTCAAATAATAATAATTAATTATAATAGTGAGTGAACAACAAATGTGATAAAATGTTTACATGATACGCGGTTCAAAATTATTTGTTGTTAAATAAAAGAAACTAAAAAAAATGTGCATGGGTTTCTGCTTAAATAAATAATGTAATATAAACTCTTTAAGACAGAGAAACAATGTACATAAAAAGGTACAAGGTATAGTAAAGGTAAAGGTAGGTTTGGCACAACTGATAATATAGAGGAAACTAGAATTCAAATATACTATATAAATGATATATTTCAAATATACTATAATCACTAAACTATAATATTTTAACAAACATAATAAATATATCTGGTGCATACTTTTTACATACTGTAATTAAATCAAAATGGAAACGATAGTATACTATTAGTAAAAGAATAAAATAGTACATACAAAAGTAAAAAATAATAAATGTTAAAAGTAATATACTTAAAAAACAAATTTATTTTCCTTTTTTCAATTTAAGGTTATAGAATCAAGAACAGACATTTTCTTTGCATTTCTGAGGACGCGTCCGTCACCCGTGACTGTTCTATTTCTGTTAGTGCCAAGAATCTCTCGGCGTCTTGCAAGAACCTTTTCAAAGTACCAGTCGCAAACTTAAGGATGCACATATAATTTTATTCAGTCATTTAAAAGCATTAATATGTAAGGATCAATATTATAAAAGTGTAGGGTTTGTTCACACTATATAGAACGACTGTTCTCATTTAAAGATATTACAGTCCTCGATAGTCTACTTGTGGATAACGCTGCAACCAGTAGGATCGGAGTTGAGCAGGTTATATCATCAACAAAATCATCAAAACCTCTATTGGTCTGCTGGACATAACTTAATGAACACCAACACTTTAAAATTATTCTAATTTTCTCGCTACCTGCTACTAAAACAAAAAACTACTAATTTAACACGTCACCAGTTTAAAGGTTTTTCATATTGTAAGCTATGAAAAGCCTTTCAACAACGAAAAGAAACAGGCGTCAGCCTCAATCGGCAAAATTCTTTCATAGATTTTACGGTTCAAAATCATCTCTAACACTAGAACTTCAACAAATTGTAGTATACCCTTAACAAATGTATGAGCATTTTTTCAATTATCTTGACTTGGCATCACGTAAAAGGATTAAAATACATGTATCTATTATATATAAATATTTTTAGGTATCACAAGTACTTTAAAGGTATTTGTAATAAAAAAACGTACTAACCTATGATAGCCATGCCTCGCAATTGTACCCGATTAAAATGTATAACTTTAATTTTATCGGAATTCTCGAAAAGTCAATGTAAATTGATATCTATGTCTATGCGAAGAATATTATAATCTATATCTCAAAAATATTTTAATCTATATCTATCTCAAAAATATTTTAATCTATATCTATGCCAAACAATAATTTACAAAAACACAATACATACGATGTCATACTGAACTGTCGTTCTAATCCGCGGTTGTACATAAACATATTTTTTGTAATGTTAACCTAAGGTGAATGATTTTAAGCCGTCTTACAATGTAGATTCTATTTAAAAGATGTGCAAAACTTAAGATTATTTAATATAATTATAATTTAATTTAACACATTTCCTTGAAAAGTCAACCTTACGACCATTTGTTTAAGCTGTTTTTACAAAGTCCATAATTTGACAATTACACAAATTTTATAGGGACGATTTTTAGACCCTCACTGTATATCTTAGTATTTTTCTAAATCATTGGTGCCAAATTTCATCCGAGTCCGTATAATTTTATTTGTTGCGTAAAAGAATAACGAACATATATACACTTCTTTGTTTCTAATTTGTAATATCATTAGTACTCTTTTATTATAGGACGAAAAATGTATAACAGATTTGCTTCAAAATTATCAGAATATGACCTGGTCTATATTCATCGCTTTTACACTATGAGAAAGCTTTTGGTTATAAAAGCCGCACATTGTCCAAAAGCGAGGAGCAAGAGCTGACTGAGTACTCGTAAGTCACATGTACAAGATGATTTATAGAGAGAACGTGATCTATGACGATAATGGGTGTATGATGCAAAATTCTCTGTGAAACGCAGATGGATTTTGCTTAAATCCTTCATACATATCGATACTTATTTTTATAATATAATATAATGTTAACATCACACGTATTGATTGAAATAAATGACTACATTTTAGAAAATTGGCCCAGGGTAAGTCGAACTCACGAACCTAGGGTTTTATATTAAAGGGGATTGCGATCTTTGTATTTTTATGAAAAATCCGTCAGTCAGTATGTCTGTACGTTTGTCAATAGATTTTTTCGGACATACCTTAAAGAAGCAAGCTGAAATTTACGTCAAATACCTTTAAGGCCTGTAGGCCTAATGGCTTGAATATTTCTAAATAAAAAATGAGTAAATGAAATCAAAAAATAAAGGCATTTATGTGCATACTTCTCATGGGATCCTGCGAATACTGAATCCCATAGGGTACGAGACCTATAATTAGAATTTACAGACACAAAAAAATACGACTACAGGAATTAATCTGAAAAATTCTAAATTATAAATGACACATATTTAGAGATGATATACAAAAACTGACAAGTTTATGTTTGTAGTTATTTTACGCCTTCACTCAGGGACTTTAGATAATTAAGAAATAGACCAATAGACGTACTAGAATTGAGCTAGCCATGCAAGTGTGGGTTTGTTAGTTGGCAATCGTCATTTCTGCTTTCAAAGGTATCTAGTTTTTGGCTGATGGTAAGATGTCATGATTTTCTGTCTTGCTCATGGTTCTGGAAAATATCTGTGGCAAATTACATTGCCAATAGCCAGCTTATGTAACTATTACAACGAAGAGGATTGATTTGAGCACATGCAGGAAACATGCACAGCTTGAATAGAATTATTTTCCGAAATGTTCATGTCGATAAATAAAAGAGAGAGAGAGAACGTAAACGGGCAAATCTATGTAATCACATTAAGAATTAGTAAGAGGTATTATCATGCTGCATTTCATCTGGACCTCTGCTGTCATGACAGGAGAGGTACCTCTCTCTCTCATAATACCGGCGTAAAGTGATATCTTCAGTATCGCATTTTGTGTGGTTTGTGAGTAAATATCCGGTGGCCCATAGTAGTTATGCTGATGTTTATGGGCGTCGTTAGTCAGAAAAGAGTCAGATTGTTCGTTTGGCCTCCTCTACTGTAAAGAAAATAACTGGACGTACAGGGGTCGTATCGTAACAACTAGATAATTATAATTTTTCCGGTACTTTCAATTATTTGTGACATCAAGACATATGTCATCTCATGACATCTGTCAGCAACCGTAAAGCTTCTGAAATGTTGGGCTAAAATAATTAAACAAACAGTTATAAAATCCGTAAAAAATAGTTTTATTATAATGAGTGACATTATTATTGTTTTGCATGTTGCTCGATTCGATAGGTTATCGCCCTCTTTCGTATCTGCGTAATCGTGATACTAGTTTTCACGTTATATGCACCATATGGGTCCCTCTCTAGAGGTACATCATGACCCACCTCTCATCCTATAAAAAAACCGGACATAAAATAATGTTTTTCCTGCACTATGTGTGTGTGTGTGTGTTGGGTGGTTTCAATCAAAACGTAACAAACCAAAAATACTAGAATTAAATTTTAAAATAAGTGCCACATAATATGTCAAATATGAAATATAAAAATCTGTTCTGAAAATATACGTACACACTACTCCACTACTTTCCACGTCCGTATCGTAGCAACGACAGGTGTGTCGAGTGCTTGTAGCACAGCTACGGATTGTGTAGCACAGCATAGCCATGTACGTACTGAATGAATCTCCGGCACTTACGTGGGCTCCTATAATTTTGCGGACCAAATTCTGAATCCGAACTTCATTTAATATCGTATAAAGGGACAGCACATGCACTGGTACATTTTCACATATTATGCAAATGACTTTTCATTATTTCTATTTTTGATAGGTCTGCTTTTATTATTTTGGAATCCTAGTATTTTATACTAACTTGAAAAGACTTCACGTGCTGAATTTCTGTAGTAGTAGTATTATTCCATCATCCGTAAGTTCATATATAACTCCTACCCCATGGTGTTTTGGTACCGGCCAAAAAAGGCCCTGTAAGAATTACGGATGAAAGAAATCAAGTAAAATTTTCTTGCCTTTTGTGATTGTATCGTCTTATTAACCGTGAAGGTTTTATACGATTTATTCAAACATTTCAACGCTACAGATCTAGAGGTGTATATTGATTGTGTCACCTTAATAATTACAAAATTACAAGCCTTTTAAATATGTTAGCATTATTAAATAACATATAGTATACTCAGTCCAGTCAAAATCTCAATTTAAATCAGACAACTGTCTGGGCGTCAGGGATAAAACGAACAAAACCTACATTTTTATTTAATGGCGTTTGAAATATATATCTACATAAGAATTGAAATATTTACATGTTTGTATGGAACGCGCAGGTTCGTTATTTATCACGCACTTGGTTGGTTGTTTAGGTTTTGCAATTCTTTCTATCCATAGACTATGATATAGACGTTTTACGCTGTAGCCATCGTCTGTTTGTATGGAACGCGCAGGTACGTTATTTATCTCGCACTTGGTTGGTTGTTTAGGTTTTGCAATTCTTCCTATCCATAGACTATGCCATAGACGTTTTACGTTGTAGCCATCGTCTGTTTGTATGGAACGCGCAGGTACGTAATTTATCACGCACTTGGTTGGTTGTTTAGGTTTTGCAATTGTTTCTATCCATAGACTATGCGATAGACGTTTTACGTTGTAGCCATCGTCTATTTGTACCGTCACTACATTGCCCCGTTCTTTAACACAATTTTTATATACATATTTTGGGTGAGGGAAAATAAATAAAATTTTAATTGTGATACCTCTACGGTATTTAAATTTACGCAGATATAGCTGTATCCGCATTCAGATAAAAGTTGTAAGGTAACAACAAAAATCCAAGCAAGAGAAATCGCTGGATATAGTCTGTATGTTTAATTTCTATTGCTGGAAGGCAGTGGAGCGTAGCTCTCTACGGTAAGCCACAAGAATTTGAAATGTTCACTGGCTGAATATCGGACTATAGCAGGAAGCTATCTGCGGAATAGATGTTGCGTAAAGAACAGACTTTATTTGTATGCTAGTTTACCTCACCTTTTTGGTAGTTCTCCTTCTTCTTTCGAAACATAATGTCGGCCCTGCGTGTTCTGATTATTTTTGTTTTCTTTACGCCCTCCTATTCCGTAGGTGTCACTTTACGGCGGTATCGATTGATCGAGAGGTGCCTCCCCGGTCGTGTCGGCCTATTTCCGTTGCATAGGAGGATGTAATGTCATGCACCATGCATGGCACTACCTCCTCCTATGCAGTATGGCACTACATCTTACAAAGTTATTGTTAATTTGATAAAGAGTAATAATTATGTGAGAGATAGTGCAAATACTCCATTGCAGCTGAATAGGGCCGATACAACTAGGGTGCGAGCCATGCTGTTACCTTTAGTGAGACGTGTATTTCTAGTAGAACTTGAGGACAGGGCATCCGCTTAACGAGTGAGAATTGTTCATGTTCGTCGTTGTACGCGTCAAAAGACTCAGACTGCACGTTGGCTCTGATACTATAGTAAATGACCATTAGACGCATCCGTGAGAACGCCGCTAATGATAAAAATTTGAAAACTAAACGAGCTTTTCACTTGCAATTAACAAGTTAATTCTACGCACAAAAAGTCAACAATTTTCTTCTATTTATGATCATTAAGAATAAAATGATTTCTCTTTTTTATATGATAATGGGCAAACGAACAAGTGGTGGGGAACCTGCCGTCCATGGACACCCGCTGAACTTGTGCAGGCGCTTTGCCGGCCTTTGAGACAGTAGGCTCTTTGTCTTGTAGAACAGACATTACATCACGTGTTTCATATACTCGTTTGACACGCATACCTGGCTCTGTTTATATAAACATTCATACTTCGACGCTTATTTCATGTGTAGGCTTTATATTTCTTTTATAAATCCGTTAGATTATTATATAAACAAACGCGAACAGAAATCTCACGGGGATGGTCTCAAATCCCACATAACGTTGTATATTGTTAATACAGTGCTTTTGTAGGATAAATAAATTTATCACCGTCCTATAATACCTACAATATGATGAAGGTAAGCACTGGATTTGAACCCGAAGTTTCATTTGCATCCGAAGGAGGGTAATGTTTTTCGAGGATGTGTGTATGTATGTATGAATATACGTTGTCTCCTATAGCTAGAATGGCCTGACATATTTTTAAGTATGAAATGTCGTTAGCGTTACCTTGATAAAGCTAGTGTCAATAGGTATGTTAAAAAACAAGAAAAAAATAAAATGCAGATTATGTTAGCAACTTCGTGAGGTTGAAATATATTTCTTTCATCAATCACATAAATATCTAAGTGTAGGATTTCATAAGGCGTTTTCAGATTATGTTATACTAAGTCTGGACATAGATACTGCCGCCGCAATTGGAAAAGGCACGACTAACATTTTGCAAATGTTGAGAAAATAGACATCAAATTTTGTTGAAAAAAACATATTTAAAATGGTTTTTTTAGAAGAATTTAAAACGGTACGATTAAAAGACACTTTTACTCAACTGTGCCTTTTCACTCTAAATAATTGAAATGTAAATACACGCCGTATATATTATTCCCTTCAAATCCCTTCACAGACGTTTAGTGGTAAATGAACAGACGCCAATTTGCTGTTTTTTATATAAAATTTTAAGGCGTAGGGGTAAATAAAACGGGCATAACTGCCTATTGTGACTTTTCTTTCTACATTTATTGCCAAGATGTTGGTGAAAAAGTAAGCTTATTGCCTGAAAAGCCTTTAACATTTAACGTGCGTCAGTCATGTTCTTTCAATTAGATATATTAAAAATAAAAAGGTGGAATAAAAGTCATATATCACAAAGAGCCCTTTTATTGTAATGAAACTTAAAAAACGGTGCAGTTGTGCCCTCTAAGCGAATGCTATCTCCGTTAATTTTGTGCCTAAAAATCAACAAAAATGTCAGGCAGAGAGGCTTTTTTTCATGATTCCGAATACATATCTAACTCAATTTCTCAAAAATTTTAGTTGTGCCCTTTTTTCGGTAGCACAGCAGAATACTACAACAATTAAAAATAAATACATTACAATTTTTCATCGTGTTATCTCACTTTGTCGTCTACACATTGTACAATATTTTGCGATATTAAAATGAAGTGGGGTGATAAAAGTTCAGGAATCGCTGTGATTGTATTACACATAGTAGGTATGGAGACAACTGCAACTCTCCATACACTTGGTATTAGTCAAATGGCTATTAATCGGCGCAATGAGGCTTCCTCTCGATCGAAGACCTGGTCGTCCACGTATTGTTCGTACGGTAAAGGTAGTCAAAGCAGTAAGGTTAAGAATTCGAAGAAATCCTGTCCGAAAGCAAAATATTTTATCACGGGAAATGAAGATAGCACGTAGAACCATGTCGCGTATGTCAAGAGATGACTCATTTCTTAACTGATAAATTAAAGATAAATAATCGAAGCAACTAATAAAGCGACCACTATATGAGTAAGCAACGTAATTGGGCGGGCACGACCGAAGAGATACCTCTCGCTCATATTCTCCGTTTCATATTGTAAATAGGTAATTGATTAATTATCATACTTTGTAAGTATAATGCGTTCGCATGCACATAACATGTATGTACGTAGACTTCTGTTTCCTGCTATGGTCAGACCGTAACACGGCTTGTTGTATAAGCTGTTCCTAGATTTGTCACGAGAACGCAATTTTATTTCCTAGTTGTTTGTAGCTCGTATTCATTAATATAACATAGTTCAAACTGTCGGGATTTTTGCTGCGCAATTTAACTCTTCTTGAAATGATTTATTTATTTCACCCTTAAGGGCTGCTACAAAAATTTATTTATTGCTATATAATTTTTTTGGGAGAAACGAGGAGCTCAAGCGCTATTGAGGACATCATGTTTGTGGGCATGGGAGTGTGTTTGATGGCCCCGAGGGACCATGTCTCGCCTATAAGAGTCAAGAGTATCTCGATTGCGAAAGCCTTTACATATAATATTTTAGTTTTTTTATAGTATAGGCTGGCAAAGGAGTAATTGGAGCCTTTTTACTACTAATGACGCCAATGAACATCCACATAAATACAATGCCGACGCATTTCCCTCTTTTGCCCCGCTCCCGATGGGCCACCTACTCACAAAGCACATGAAATGTGACACTGAAGATGTTATATACTGGGCCCTCACCGGTCGTGCCAGCCCAATTTCGTTGCATAGGAGGATGTAATGTCATGCACCATGCATGGCACTACCTCCTCCTATACAGCATGGTTCTACCTTTTCCAGGAAGCTTCGAAACATTATGGTGGACAAGATCTTCGACGATGTAATGAGTACGTTGTTGAAACTTTACCTACTGGTATTTGTTATTCTATTATATCATGTAGAATTAACTAACTAAGTAGCTGTTCCTAGCGTTTATATGAACTTTATCGGTGGTGACACCTATATGCCACCTCCAACTGTGGTCCGTATTGTTCATCATTCGGGGTTGCTGAATTTTCCTCCTTGCCATGATTTTAACAAAAAACTATCATCATCCCGAGGTTTCACCCACGTAGATCCTGTCCTATTAGTCGTAGAGTCATGTCCTCGATAAATGGACACAAAAAAAAAAAAACAATCTGGACTAGTACATTCTGATATTGGCGCATTCATACAAACAAACATACTCTACAGTTTTATATTATTAGTACAGATTCATAGGTCTTGTGGGCACCCTTTCATAACGCAACACCGTGTCGTTTTAGTTGGTTCATTTGCGACAAAACCGTACGAAAATTTAATTAGTATGTATGTGGCCCATTGGAGGGATGGAGAAAAGGAATGCATCTACATGACAAAGACGCGGATGTCTATGTCTATATATCGGTAGTCGTCAAAAAGTGACGGCTATCGATGCGCTACCCGTCACCGTTTCAATTGCTAGTTTACTTCCCGATATTATTTAAAAGAAAAAACTAATTTGTCCACAAACATGAATAAAATAATATAAAACAATTTAGTATTCAATTATATGCATTTAGAGCACCCCATTGATATAACTCGTTAAGTCAAGAGACTATTCAGTTGACGAATTAAATTGATGAGATGATTTGACGTTGTATATTATTTACGATTATCGCCAGTTGTCCGCATGTTATATTCACATTTATGTTTTACTGGTGGTCCTAAAAAGCTCTTCATCTCTATGTGATGGAATTTCTCAAAATCTACGGAACGGGCTTCATCAGGTTTTCAGCCAAGGATAGAGAGATTACCGAGGAAATTTTAGTATATAATTGATTCAAGGGCGAAGTTGGGCACGCACATAGACTTGAAATATTTGTTTTTTATAGAATAGGCGGGGGCATACGAGAAATCGGAGCCTTTTTACGACTACCAACGCCCATGAACATCCACATAATTTCTATGCTGATGCGTTGCCCTCCCGCTCCCCCCTCTCAATGGGCCACGGGCTACTCATGAACCGCACGAAACGCGACAATGAAGATATCACTTTATCATCATCTTTTCTTAAATAGATAATTGTGAAATATTGCTTCAATGGAGTGGAAATTTAATTATTGTAATGTTAAAATTTGTACGTATGTTTTTGAGTACAAATATTATTTTCATGTTGTTTAGAACACTTTGGACATATCATTTATTCTTAACAACGACAACTGAGTATGATGCGTTTGGTAATTAAATAAATATATTTGTCAACTGAATAATGTATATTATGTATGTTTTTAGATTTTAAATAATTATAAACATCGTTATTTTTATAAAAATTATGTTTATTTACATGCAATTCTCTCTTTAACATATAATCAGTAAAAGAAATGTCTAAAAATGTGAACGTGAACGTTTACGTTCTTAATTTCCACTATGGAATATTTAAAACCATAATCCATAGTAAAAATACTGCAATTGAAAATGAATGTATGAATGGTCAAAAGGGAGAAACGACAATTAGCAAAAGCTTGGCTTGTCAAACAATAATAAAAAATGCAGAAGAATTTATGTGAACGGCCGATAGAAGTGAAAACTTTAAACTGTACTTGTACCGAATGTTATTCGTCACGAGTCACGCTTGCAGCGTGATGATGACACCAATTCTATTTTTCTCACCCAAAAATGACTCATCATAATCATCATCATCAGCCCGACGACGCCCACTGCTGGACATAGGCCTCCCCCACGGAGCGCCACATGTCACGGCCACGAGCCAGTCGCATCCACCGGCTCCCCGCCACCTTAACCAAGTTTTCAGTCCATCGGGTAGGAGGCCGTCCCACACTCCGTCTTCCGGTGCGGGGCCATCACTCGAGAACCTTTCTACCCCAACGATTATCGGTTCTGCGAGCAATGTGGCTGCCCATTGCCACTTTAGCTTCCTGATTCTCCGAGCTATGTCCGTTACCCTGGTTCTCTTGCGGATTTCCGAATTTTGGACCACGTCTCGTAGAAAAATACCAAGCATAGCTAATTCCGTAGCACGCAGAATGACACTGAGCCTCTTTAAGAGGCCCCCAAAAATCACTCCACGCGTCTTAAAAAGCTTTTACGTGACTTCACAGAAACCGTGAATAAAGCGCGACTTCCACGATTTTCCCTTGGCCAATACGCAGTACAAGCACGACGCGCCGCTTACTTGCGACTTATAATTTATGCATATCATAAAACGAAGTACTCAAACTGTTTTAATGTGACCGCTTTTCTTAAAATCAACTAAACATATTTTCATACCCTTTCTTATCAATATATCCGTGTGAAGTTTTAGTGTGCAATTTATTAATGTAGTACTGCAAAATATATTTCATATATACATATTTATATATGAAACATATTTTGAGTGCCTCTCACATCTTCGTTTCGCCAACAATATCGTTGTGTTGGCCGTATAGTTGGAGTGCTTGCGGGAAATGTTGCACAGCCTAAAGGAATCCTCCCGAAATATGAGTCTTAGGATGAACTTGGACAAGCCAAAGGTCATGTTCAACGAACACGTTCTCCCCAGGCCGGTCAACGTCGATGGTGCTATTCTCGAAGTCGTAGACGAATACGTCTACCTCGGGCAATAATTACAATTAGATATAACTTCGATAAGGAAGCGGACTTCTATATTCTATATTTGGGCAGCATTCCGGAAGCTTCGTCACATTCTCCCATTGCCTATACCGCAGAGCTTGAATACGAAAGTCTTCAACCAATGCATTCTCTTCGTGCCACGGGGCCGAAACATGGCATTTTAATTTAGGACTGCTCCGCAAGTTTTCGGTAGCTCAACGGGCTAATGAAAGTGCCATGTTGGGTGTTTCTCTGTCCGACATAATTCATAATACAGAAAATTAAAGTATCCGATATCACACGACAAATAGGTTCACTGAAGTGGCAATGGGCTGGTCACACACTCCGAAGAACATATGGCAGATGGGCCATTAAGGTTCTGGAGTGGAGGCCGCGTTTAGGAAAACGAAGTGCCGGTCGACCTGTGGGAAAACGGTCTCCCTACAGTAGCCGGTCCGGGATGGATGCGAGTAGCAGGAGACCGGGCGTCTTGGCGTTCATTGAGAGTGGCCTATGTCCAGCAGTGGACTGATACGGGCAGATAACGGCTGATATATTACCGATTCCCAATTATGTTTCAAGTTTAGTTTGGTAAGGTATCAATCCGGTCCCTGTTATTCATGGACGACTACGTGCCGATATATATATAATAAAATCATAAGTGGGAAAAAGTGGAACGTAATTGCATCGTTTTAAATTCCTACCATAATATACGTCGATGGCGCTCTATGCGGGGGCCTATATCCATAAATGAACGCCGTCCGCATATAATTATGACGATGATAATAAATCGCCACTTTTGGGAAATACAGACAGACGAAAAATACGTAAATAACAATTTTAACATGTTATAGTGCACAAGAATATACACAAATGCACTTCCTGTTCCCTCATTCTCCTATCACGATGGGTCAGCAATCTGGGACGACCAGAGAGAAATCAGGCGCGAGGCCGACGGCTTAACGTGCTCTCCGAGGCACCGAGTAACAATTTAATTTATATAATGTACTAGTGATCCACACTGGCTTCCCCCGTGAATAAAACTGGCTGGATTTCAACCCAAACAAATTATACACTAAACCCTTCCTCAAGAATCGCTCTACCCATTAGTGGAAACCGCATGAAAATCTGATCCGCTGTCCGTGATCATCGATCACATACAAACAAACAGGTTTTGGTGGCTTTGTTTTCTAATAAGAATAGACGAGCTGTAAATCTAATAATGGTATATTTACAGCTCGTCTATTAGAACCTCGAACAGACTCTGTCCTGTGGATCGGATACAAATATTGCTAAGAATATACCCGTTTGAACCACATCTACTGACATTGCGGTGACAGAACTAATTACTATATTTTATAAAATGCATAAATGCACAACAACAAAATATAAATTTAAAATATGTAATAAAAACCCTGTTGTTCCCGTCAAAAGGATAATCAGGAAAGATATTTAATTATAAAAAATATGTACATCATACTGTTCAACTTAATAATATTAAATCAATGTTAAAGCAATACAAAATTATTGTAACTCATAAAGTAAAATGTCCTATATGCCTGATAGGATCAATCAGCGCATTGGAAAAATTCTTGACCCCCGAATTGGTCACGTGACAATCAGTTGTGATGCAGTTTATATTAGTATAAGGAATGAGCGTAAATTGTATAAATATTTTAAACTTTATTTGCTGATTGGTCATTACTTGATTTCATCGAACTATAATTTTCAGCAACGATGCACATATACATGTATAAGGGAAAAACAGAATGTTTGATGCATATTGTATAAATACCAAAATACAAATAATTGTAAAATCACTAGTCAGTATTGAATATTTTTAATATATTTTCTATAAATACCAACATACAAATAACTGTAAAATCCCTAGTCAGTATTGAATATTTTTGAGGTGCAAAAATATTTCTTAACTTGAGTGTTGACACGGAATATTATATTTGCTGCGACTCTTGAGAAGAATATGATAAAAGTACACAATTTGTTAAAGATATTTTGCCGACGCTTTCTTTATGACGGCTCAGTTGGTAGCATGGCGGGTATAATACGGACGTTACGCGAATAGTAATGGGTTAGAAGCCTGTTCAGGTCATGGATGTGGTCAGGTCATATCCGGATATGTGTATAAATTAAAAACAAAACAAGTCCTTACGGTAGGTACTTAGTATGAAGCTAGAATAATGTGGTGTAATTAGTCGTGCATAACTATTATTTTAATTTTTAATGTACAGTGCTAATAGGTTTAGCCGAGATGTGTCACTTCTTGAATACCCACCATGGTTGTCGTAGCGGTGGGGCTCAATAGCCTGGGGTGACACCTTGGACATAGCCAATCGATTCGTTGAGGCTACTCTTTGTTTTATGGGAGGACTAAAGGGCAGGTCGAGGAGGCGCTCTTGTTAATCCTCTTATCATAATAGGGTTTACAAGAGCCCAAATGGTTTGTTATTCCGGAGCACCTTGTGGTGAGTTTGTGGGTATTCGGTGCTACAGTGTGCCGCAAGCCCCACACACCCAGGGTCAGTGAATGCGCGTAAATGCGTTTCCTCGTCTAAAAAAGCAATTGCTTCCGGTGGCCCATTGAAAAGGAATTGAGACATCTACGAGCGTCGGTAGGTCGGTAGGGCGTCTCAGACTGTTCGTTTGCCTTCCTATACTGTAAATTAAAAAAAATGTAACTAACTTGTTCACTTTGTTCCAACAACAACAAAGTGACGTATAGTGCGGACGTTATTATTTTATGTGAATGTAAAATGTTATATTTATTACTAAGATTGAATGATTGTCGTTTAACAAAACATTAGTTAATATTTATTTGATAAAATGTAAAAAAATAACGTATTCGACATCACGCGACGAATAAGCTCGCTGAATTGACAATAGGCTGGTCACACACTCAGAAGAACAGTTCATTGAAAGAGGCCTGTATCCAGCAGTGGAACGATAAGGGCTGATAATTGAGAATGAATTTTTGTCATATTTAGTGAAATAGATTCTTGAATGAACTTATGTCTACGCACACTTATCCACTATGACATGTCCTGCCCATGCCCACTTTGATGGCAAAATTAATGTTAATAAACAAACGCCTGTTAAAAAATAAAATTGTAATCATCAGCACTTTCAACATCGGAAACTTTGATTCCAAATTCAATTCAAATTAAAAAGTTTCGCAAAGTTTCCTCGTTTTAGTTGACTTTGAAGAAAATGAGAAATGCTAACTTTGTATATCGTTTTGTCGGATACGGCGGAATACCTGAGACTCCATCGATACTTTACGTTTCTGTACATTAATGTTATTAAACTATTATCATTTACGTTAGCTGCCCTTTTTTCTGCGCTTGACCATTATCGCCACTTTATCTTTCTGATTACAGTAAAAAAGGCTACATCACAATTTACTACACTCGGAAGGGCCAAGCACCTTCATAAGCTCTATGGACCTTGGATGTTTAATGACGCCAGTAGTCTCTATAACGCACTGTGATGTGGTGTGGTGGAGAAACGAGCAGTAGAAGTCATTTGATAACTACTGACACCTACAAACATCCGCATAATTATTCTTCATATGCATTGTCCTCCTTACCTCCTCCCCTCCAATGGGCCACCCGCTCACAAAGCACATTATGTTTGCGAGCATATCTATGACTTTACGGCGGTGTCAAGTGAGCTAGAGTTACCTCCACAGGGCACAAACTCTTAGTGAAATAGAATAATGAGTAATTACTTTTACTAAGGTTCTGGAGTGGAGGCCGCGTTTAAGAAAACGAAGTGTTGGTCGACCATTCACCAGGTGGGAAGACGATCTCCGTGCAGTGGCCGGTCCGGGTTGGATGCGAGTAGCAGGAGATCGGTCGTCTTGGTGTTCGTTGCAAGAGGCCTCTGTCCAGCAGTGGACCGATAGGGGCTGATAATGATGATGATGATTATTATTATTTCTCAGCCAATTGTCAGTGGCAAATCTTTCGTAATTTCAATATTTTGGTTCAATTTTAAATATTTAACTGTCAAAAATTAAGATTGTATTGTGTGCCTTACAGTAGTCGATCGATATTGTAAAAATTGTACAATCACATTTGATTTGGAGTGTCTTTAACGGAATTCGCTTTGTGATTCTTGTTTCATCTTTTGTTCATAGCCAATTTATTATAACAGACTGTATGCAAAATGGAATACAAAGCGTGATCATGTGCTCACAAAGCTCGTATCCAAGCAACTGCAGTAATAGCCTGTAATACAACTTTGAAATAGTTATTTCTTTGTTACGGAACTTGCAGATACGTATCCGTATGAAAACTTCTTTGTTGCTCTCTGCCCGGGTACATAAAACATCTCGCCGAAGCTTTCGGCTCCTTTATACTTATTTTGATGACTGTTTATTCTGAATCAGTTTGGATGCTTGTAAGATGATGTATTGTCGTGCTGTACAGCAGCCAAATTATGAGCTAATTCTTACCCAAACGATGCGTCTACAAAGTGACACCTGCGCTGTCGCGATTTGTACAATTTATCAGTTTCCGGTGGCCGATTGACAGGTAGAAGGAAAGTAGGGTAAACACCTCTGCACAACAATTGTATAAGGGTCTGTAGGTAATCAACAAGACACGAACTGCTCATATCGACCTGTACCGTAGAAAGTAATCCGCTACCCGGGCGGTCTTTACCGTCAATTTTTGACATTTAACATTGAAATACGATTATTTATCATTATTATATATTTTTTATTTAGATATATAATATACAACAGAAGCCCTGTTGTTCCTTTTAGGTGTGAATATACATATACCTATAGGTATACATACCATAATTTAAGTCATTATTATTAATTAAAATCAGTACTGTAACTTTATATATTCATATACAACATATAATCAAACTGATGCACGTGTTAAGTGTTCGTAACTTTACGTGCGTTTTGTGAGTAAGCGGTGGCCCGTTGAAGGGGAGGAGGCACGTAGGGAAACGCATCTGCATAACTTCAATACGTTTGTATATGGGCGTCAGTAATCCTCAAAAGGCTAAGATCAGCGTCTCTGTATATTATAAAAAAGTGCTGTAGTCTTTGTTGAAACAGACCACGTAATTTTGACCCATCGGTGTGCGGAAGTATAGCCGGGCAACTCATCGGCATAGTAATTATGCATATGTTTATGGAATCATAGTCATTAAAAGTCTCCGACTCCCTGTTTGTCCCCCTTAATAAAATAAATCACAACAGAAAGCAAGTTTCATGACTTACATCTCACGCTAGCATTTGCATAAACTCAGTTATTAACATTAATGGATTTAAATAAGCATTATTCGCTTCGTTTATTCTACGAAGGGGACGTATTCGTGGCATTTTATGTACAGCATGTCTCATGGGAATAAGAAATAGTATAGTTTTTATTTCTGCTTCTTTGAATATCAAGCCATCGTTGTGAAGTCTTTTATAAAGTTTTATACGTTTCTCCTTACATTTTATATAATAGCCCTCATTTCATACTCATTGCCCATCCCAATGGAACCTGAATGGAAAAAAGAGAAGAGATGCACTACTGTAGTCTGTCAGAGGGGGGAGAAGTTGTCACCATCACGGTTCAAGCCGTGTTGTGGCGGTGGGGCTCAGTAGCCTGGGGCGAACCCAGACACCTTGGGCGAAGCCAATTGAACGGAGGGGGCGGATGCTCTTTGTACCCCTCTTATAATATAAAAGGGGACAAAGGGGCAACTCCAAAGGCGACACTGATGCCAGTGCCGGCGGCGGTTTTTGTGGGTATACGGCACTATATAGAGCCGCGAGCCCCACACACCATTGGACCCCACCTAGGGCCAATGAAGGCGCGTAAATGCGTTTCCCTGCGTAAACAAAAAAAAAACAGGGACGACAAGTTGTCTGTTTGACAGGTTCACCTTGGGCTTCATGCCGAATATCGGCTTTTTAGGGTCCCGTAAACAAATGGCAAGAAACGAAGCTCTAAAAATTTCGTCTTTGCCGTCCGTATGTCAAAAACGTTTTACATTATGGTTACCGTATCTTTGACATTTTGAATTATTTTATGAATCGCTACATAATTGTGTATGAATTTGAAAAATGAAATTACTAAGAGCACTCCATACAGGTGACTAATATTTTTTTCTAGAGAGAGCACAGCTCTCTGGGGTGTCTCTTTTTCTTTGGATATGTCCTCCTAAACGATATGGGGATTTCAAAAAGAAATGGTAAAAAGTGGCTGCTGCGGAACCCTTCAAACGCGGGCCCGAAGCGCCATTGGCCAGTATTTATTTTAAAGTGACGAAGTAAACGTAAATGATTTTTTTTTAAATATTTCAAATATCACAACTAATGAAGTTTCACTTCACATGATACCGGTATAAAATGATATCTTTGGTGTCGCGTTTCGCGTGGTTTGTGAGCCATTGAGGGGGGGGAGGGAAGGAATGTAACGCTCCGACGACAGTAATTATGCGGATGTCCATGGGCGTCGGTAGCAGTAAAAAGGCTCTAAAAATCTGATATTTAACTAAATCTGTCCATCCATTGGTATTTATACCTACATCTGCTACGTGTATATCCCACAGATTTACACTTCTCGCCATTAACGTCGCGCTTAATGCGGTTAGTCAGACTTCAGAACTACCATATTGTTGACAACACGGTTTCAGTCGTGTTCTATCTCTCACAATACATCACAACTGTAAAAAACGTACAAATCTACCAGCATATTGCAGTTGAACGGCACACATCACAGTACGCGAGAAGGCCGGGACATCGACATAGCACTAAAATATGCAAACTGTAGTGGAATTACATGTTGTATAACAAATGAGGGTACATTTGTACGTGTACTTTGCGCCAACCTTTTTAGCTTAATTAAACTTTTTGAACAATATCGTCAAATGAGTTCGTTCGGAGTGAGCAAGAGTACTCAACATAGGTAACAAAGGATTTATTATTATCAACATCATAATCAATACACTTTTGTCATCATTCATCATTATCAGCCCGTATCGGTCCATTGCTGGATATATGCGTCTCTCAATGGACGCCAAAACGACCGATCTCCTGCTACTAGCATCCATCGCGGCCTCCACTCCAAAACCTTACTGGTTCATCTGCCACCTGTTCTACTGAGTGTGTGACCATTGCCACTTCAGCGAGCTTATTCATCGCGTGATATCGGATACTTTAGTTCTCTGCCTTATGGCTTCGTTATGATTTCTGTCGGACAGAGAAACACCCAACATAGCATGTTCAATAGCCCGTAGAGCTGTCGCAAACTTGCGGATAACTTTGACACTTTTGTCCACTTTGAGATATTTTTAATAACTCATTTTTTTATTATATCAGGATTTTTAAGAACCGGATGGCTCAGTTGGTAACGTGGCAGGTACGTGTGTTGTGCCGGAGATAGGGGCGGTATCGCAGCGAAATTGGGCTGGCACGAGCGGGGAGGTAACTACTACACTGAATATGTCACTAGTAACACATGACATATAAACTATGCCAATAATAATAAGTACGCAGATTTTAATTCCTAACTTTATATGAATATTATAAAGCTAAAATTTTTTATGGCTAACGCACAGACCTCAGGATCTATCTTTTCGATACCGCGGCCGAAACCGCAGCGTGATGCTAGTAACCCGTGTTTCTATTGCGCATATTCAACTCACCGCACACAATAATAATGCAATTACTTTAATCTTTCTGATGATTTACTTACTTGAGCAACACACATTTAAGGTTTATTTACACACATCATGGTCGAAGAGTTACAACGGGTAGCCACGTTTCTTTGTTGCTTAATTTATCCTTCGCATGTTTACTTTACGCTAAACACACGATATTTAAAACCCGATATTACACGCCATGATCTAAGGGATCAAAAATAAATTATTTTAATCCTTCGGTTTTGATCCCCCGGTTATTCATCCGAAATATGATTCAAAGGGGTCATTTGATTTGTAATTATCATCCTTTATCGGTCCACTGCTGGACATAGGCCTCTCTCAATGAACGCCAAGATGACCGATCTCCTGTTACTCGCATCCATCCCGGACCGGCTACTGCACGGATATGGTCTTCCCACCTGGTGAACGGTAGACCAACACTTCGTTTTCCTAAACGCGGCCCCCACTCTAAAATCTGACTTGTCTGTCATCTTTTCTTCTGAGTGTGTGACCAGCCCATTGCCACCTCGGCGTGCCTATTCGTCGCGTAATATCGGATGCTTTAATTCTCTGTCTTATGACCTCCTTACGAATTCTGTCGGACAGAGGAACACCCAACATAGCACGTTCAATAACCCGTAGAGCTAACACAAGCTTGCGGACCAGAAATTAAGAGATCATGTACCGGCCCCGTAGGTCATCGAGGGGAGAACGCATTGGTTGACGACTTACGTCTTCAAGCTCTGCGGTATATTTAATTTATGCTATTATACAGTTATAGTATATATAAATATAAAAGAATAATATGCCACATATGCCTGAAAAGTTTTTTTACGAGGTAGAAGATATTCTCTCGCGTCAAGTGCCACTTAAGACACAGCTTGAGACGCGTGAGTTTAGGGTTCTGCAGCCAAACCGCTAAAAGCTAGTACCCTTATACGAGTAATTTCGTCAAGTCCGTCTGTCCGTCATTATGTCACTGACGTTTCACTCGGATATTATGGGTACTTTGTTTGAAGTTTCGAAGATTTTACGAACCGCTACAAAATGGTGAGTTTTGATTTTGTACAACAAAATTATTAATGAATTTAAATGATTATTTCTCGTGAGGTTATATCCAGGTGACGTGTCACTGAATAGTTATGGAGGTTACTAAAAGACTTTTAGATTATGATAACACTATGTGAGATATTTGATTTTAAAGTGGTAAAAAGTAGGACTACGCCCTCCCCCTTTAAAGTTTGAACTATCGAAAGGAAGGCTGTAAAAGAGATAAGAGATTGTAGCAGTGAATAGAAACTAAAAACGAAAAATAAAATGGTAGTTAAAGATATATGCAATTTTTGTTTTGCCGTTACAGAACCATTCATTTTTGCTTTCGACTCGCTCTTGGCCGCTATTTTTAGCATAACTTACTTAATAAGTGACCACAAAAAGCCAGAGACTCCAGGTTTTCTTTCTTCAATCGAAATAGAAAGCACAAAACTTCATATAACAATGAGTCGTTTTTAATTTTGCTAGTAATATGTATTTATATTGTATGTAACCAAGCAACTCTTTTACAAAAACAATACTATATTTGGTGAAGAATTGTGTATACAACTTAAAAAAGAAGTCTTCATTACTCTGTCAAGTTGGAAGGAATGAGGCCAAAAGGTTTTTAGTGAAATGTCTTTTTATGTGCCGGAACAAAAGCTTTTCTCATTATTTCAGCAGCTTAGATTATAACGGGACAATGGATATTTTAGATAAACATCATTCCATCATCTTCGCAGCCATAGTTTTGAGTGACATTTGCGGTAAATGATAATGTCTTATAAACTGAACAATTTTCAGACTAACTTTTATTACGAACCATATAAATAATAATAAAACTCTTTTTTTTTTAAAGTGATTTATCTTACACACAATAAAATAAGTTTAAAATACAAGTTAAAGTTAAGAATAAATTAATAAATTTTAAAATAAAATTAAATACACATGTATTTAATTTTATTTTAAAATGAAACATATGATTGAAAAAAAATATCGGTTCCTATATTTTCAACAATTTTAAAGTTTTAGGATATTTTGCTGATGCGTTCTTTATTTTTACGTCATCACCCCCCATTACATATTTATCTTTATGTATTGCTTTAAATCGAAGCGGCCTGCCAAGATAAATATTCGTTACGCGAAACCAAGCTTGGCGCTACTGTACTGTGTTTTTTTTTTATAAACTGCCACTATGGGTAAATTTTACTATACTGTACTTATACTACTGTATAGTATAAGGATATAAGCGAGCAGCAGGATCCTATGGTGACTATCGGCACACATAAACACCCACATATTAGTTGTGCAGATGTTTTGCCCTCTTTCTCTAACCCCCCATCCCCCTAATGGTCTACCGGAAACTCACTAATCATACAGAATACAGCACAGCCACTACTTGGCGGTGGTATCATGTGAGCGAGAGGTACCTTCCTAGTCGTGCTGGCTGGCACTACTTACTGAAGAAGTGAAGGGTTCTTTTGTATGTGTCAGTTTTAATACACCACTGGAACATACTCGATTTTAAAGTAACAGTTTTGCACAGATGTAAGCACGGTAAGACACTGAGCGTGAAATATTTCACACGAATTTGTGTGAGAGGTGTCTCTTGCACTAGCTCCGTCACTTTCTAGCCTAGAGAGTAAGACATTTTTTCTCAAATAACAAATTAATTCACTTTATGTCGCTACTGCAGCAAAGTAAGCATTCAATTAGATCTATTTAACAATCGTGGGCACGTTCAGTACCCTCTAAAAGTTATTTCAATTAGTGACCTAAACGTAAGTAAATACAAAGTAAACTAAAACAACCCATAGTGAGAAGGCAGTCATTAGTGCGCCAAATCTTCGGTAGCGGAACGTGACAAAGACACACGTACCAAGTAACGAATTCGAAATTCAAATCATACGTGACCCAGCGGAAACAAACAAGGCTCTTGTTTGGGTTTGTAAATCCGTTATCTGCTGCCTCTTCGACTTATGTCATTGTATTTGCATTTTGGTAGTTAATTTAATAACGGTCGGACCAAACGAATTTTATTCAGATTTAGACCAAACGACTAAATTGCCTTTATTCGCGTTTGTTTTTTTTTTATAGTATTGGGGGATAAACAAGCAATCAGAGGGCCAGCGACTACACACAAACCGCATGAAACACGAGGTAGTGAAACGCGCGTTGGTGACACTTTACGATGGTATCACCTGAGCGAGAGGTACCTCCCCGGTAGTGTCGGCCCAGTTCCGTTGCATAGGAAGATGTAGTGACATGCGCTATGCATGGCACTACCTCCTCCTATTCAGTACCTCTTACAAAAGTTGACGTAAACCTTTGTACCAATCAATGTAAAATTGACGTAATTAAAAAAAGATAAAGTAGGTACATACTCTACAAACTTTGATTTCGCTTCATCCAAATAATTTATAAAATATTTCCATTGTTTAATTTTTTGCCCAAGTGCCAAGTTT
>JAFELO010000097.1:229262-256208 GCA_017140195.1 Eumaeus atala | reverse complement strand
GAATATACTGGTTAAAATAGTGCATTGGCATTTCGTGAAGAGTAATAACACCTTAAATATTTTAAGAAAAAAAAGTTACATTTAAATGGCTAATACCCGGTATTTTGATAGGTTGTTAGTTCTAAGTAACTTCTCAAACGACTTCTCTACCGTGCCTGCGTAATAGCCCTCAGGAGAGGCAAACTTTAGGTGAAATTAACAAAGTTTTGTCCTCTTTGGATACCACTATCTCAGTATACTGAAATTGTGAGGGACTCAAAAATTCAGTGAAAGTTTTAGGTGTAAATTGGTAAAAAATATAAGCAATAAATACCTGTCATATTTCGAGAAATTTTTTCTCCAGTTCATTTAAGTGTGTTGTTACTGTATAGCGTGAATATCTGGCATTATTTCACTCAATAATTGATGAAATTTGACACCGATAAAGATTTCAAGTTAAAAAGAATATAAAAACTGTAAGTTTGTAACATTTACTTTACAAATAGTACATCCAAATCGTACAACATACAGACATTCAATATCACAATACAAAGCAGACAATCAAATGAAAATGGAAAAAAATACGGATTTCGGAATAATATGAGATACATAAAAAAATAAATGAATTTATTTTCTGCTATACTTGTTAGAAATTGAATTATTGCGTAGTTTATGCCGATTGAGCTATAATTAAAATATTATTAAACATTGATTACTTTTCCTGATCCTTATCAATACTTTATTTTTAACTATTGCGAAATATTTAAATCACCCACTCTAAAACTTCTTCTTGTTAAGGGACACAGTTTAGGACCAAGTTTCTGGGAACTTGGCAGTACACCAGAAAACTTACCATGCCGTAATGTTGTATAATATCTGACACAGCCTTATTAACTTGGATATGCTTTGTGACAATGGCCGCATGTAAAATGTTCAATTAACCAGCTACGTACGGCGGCTTCACTTGTATAAAATCTTATTAAAGGGAACCATTTTTTTTTTTAGAATAAAAACTAGTATATGCTTTATGCCAGATCGTAATCTAAATAAAATGATCTACTGGTATACGTACATCTGCTAAATCTTATTCAAATTCATGATTTGCCCAAAATCCATGCATGAATGACTGAGCTCATTTATGCATCATTGACTAACAAACATCTAAGAAAGCATCCAAGCGTATATATGTTTAATTATCATGAAAAAGCCATAATGTAATAACTTTAACAAAACATATTTAAATGGGAAAACCTGCTGCAGCGCTCACAGCATAGAATCATGTTTATAATAATAATAATATATATGTGACAATACTACGTTAGTCTAGCCCTGCGAAGTACCGTAGGGACCTATGTTACACCTGTAATCTACTAAGCGGTACTAGAGAACGGAAATATATTTAAGATTGTTATTATTGAAATACATCTATAAACACCCATGACCTATGTGGGATTCGAACCCGCGACCTCTAGTGTATGTAACACGCGGAATAACCGTCACGTCATCACCTTATACAACCAGTCATCCAAGAGAATATTAATCTAGTTAATAAATTGTTGTTTTTAAATCGGTTATGGATAAATCTGATGCTTTCTATGTTTATTAGAGAAACTCCCTGCGTAGAAAGATAATTAATTCATTAATGTAAGTATGAAATGAATAGATTACAGTTATTACTTACAGACGAAGCTAAGAGTAGAGTGTTAAGTAAATAAGAGTCTTAATTAGTCTAAGTGTAGCTCTCTAAAAACTATGCCAAAGAGTAAATTTTATGAAAGCTTCTTTCATTAATACCTTGAAATAGTTCTTATTTATTGTTTTCTTTATATATAAGAAGAAAAATCATTTTGTCTTTATTGTTAGATGCAATTTTTTGCGATATATAAAAGTATGTTTATTCTTCAGCCCCACAAAAATACTTTTAGATTACAAACTAGAATAACATTAGCAGGAACAGAAGTGTTTTTCACCCCGAAAAATGAATGGTTCCCCAAATAAGCAATTGTAACCAGGCTAAATCCACAGCACAGACAGTAATGCATAAAATTGTAGAAATATTAACGTAGAATTTTCGTTTGAACTCGTGTAGCTGCATATCGTATTCAATTTAAGTGAAGATCAAATTCAGACGGGGTTATGTATCGTCGTCCGGGGAGACTGATTGGTTTATGCGGGCAGCCGAACCTCATATCTCATCGATTTGTTTAAAAGTGTCATCCAGTCGCACACAGCCTCGCCAACATGAAATAACCTAGTGCATGTTAGTGTCTAAAATCCTTTTAGGATACTCGTCAATTTTAGTAAGTATATTTATAATTTGTCAACCGGCTGGTTAATAACGTGGCATTTTATCTGCGTGTTGTGCCAATTCGTTACAGCTTAATTCTATAAGAGGGATCAACGATGGGGTAAAGGGTCTGTTAACGGTCTAGCCAGACTTTTAGATACAAGTACATTTATTCAACGAAGGTCTTTCCATATTCACAATCATGAAAAAAATTAATAATAATACAAGAAACGAACAACGAAATCCAGTTACAAGAAACGAAATCCAGTTTTGGATAGTGTTAGTAAAAGAGAAGAAGTTTTCAGATGGTTATTCTGATGATACTGACATCATATCTTCACATTAAATCCAACTCAAAAAAAAAAAAAGGAGTAGAGCTCTGAAAAGGAACAGACAACAAATAAGATTCCGTCCCATTCTCTTGGTTTGGCTCTGTTATAACAAAATAGAATTTAAACCCATTTTCATACGTGGCATATACAATTCAACTAACATAGTAATAGTAATTAGTAATAGTCTATCAAATTAATAGCCATACAGATCATGTAAATAACTGTATCAAAATGCACACATAAGAGAATTAAGTCATTTTAACGTTAGTTAAGATTTTTCTAAATATAAGATATGAAACATGGCGTCGGCAAGAGATCATGAACTCACCCTTTTAATTCAAGATTGTTCATTATTCGTGCATATTTTCTGACAAATATGTAGGTTCCCGGCGGAAAATAAAAAAACTATTTAATTACTACATTGCCATCACTTCATTATTCACTAAATGAAATGATGGCAGATAGCGTCAGCCATCCTAAATATATCTGAGAGAGTAATAGAGTAAGATTTTTGCAACACAGGGCACACCTTTTTTCCAAAAGTTAAAAATGACCGATATACTTTTTAACAAAATGTTTAAGTAGCAAAACATAATGGCTATAGTGTTACATCAGAAGTTGTCATGAGACGTGTCCGAATCGCGTCTAGGCCATGGATGTTTATATACCATGACTTGAATTAGTACTTTCTGTGTGGTTTTAATTTTTTGGTTGCACGTGGTTTTGAGTTAGTAAATGACATTCAAAAAATTACTTTGTTTAGAAAAATTAACTGTACCTTATATGTACAAGCTATATTCTATTGTATGTTTGTTAAAATTTCTTACTTCGCAAAGGTTGTCAAATTGCTTATGTTGAAGATTCCCTCTTGCCTCATTGTAATTAAAATTGCCTAGGCCACGAAAACTAAAAATTGGGGTTTTAAATCCTGGCTCGCTGGATGCAAAGTATAATCAGCACATATCACATATATAAAACGTATGTAAAAAATTATATCGATTTGTGTTTGCCCTTAATAGACTAAGATTACTGAGTAACAAAGGATCATCCCTGTTAGCATTACTCAAATCACTCCAGTAAAGTATTTACAATCCAAGAGAACTGTGTAAGAGCAGTCTAGGTATTCACTTTATGGACAGTTGCAAACCATTATTTAAAAAGCACAAAATTCTACCTCTCATTAGTTTATACATTTATGAAATGTGTGTTTTCGTAAAAAAACAATATAAATGTTTTTGAAAAGAAAGAACACACCGATAGGTCTAATAGTCGTAGAAATCGTTTATATGTACCTGGACAAAGGAGATTAGTATTCAGCCAAAATGCTTATTGTATGGAAATAAAAACATATAATCATTTACCGGATAAAATCAAAAGTGATTCAATAAACTTATTCAAAAATCATTTATTTAGACTTTTAATAACAAATTGTTTCTATGGAGTTGAAGAATATTTAAATAATAAGAACTTACCAAATACCTAACATAACTTACCTAATAATAATTATATTTAATGAAACCTTGGATTCTAATACACTAACGTAATTAAGCATTCTTAGTATTATATTTAGGTATACAGTGAAATTATAATTATAAATTATTGTGCACTATCTTAGTGGTAGGATATAAGAACAATTGTTATATTAAGATCCTTATGTAAGTACTACGAGTACATCTCACAATAAAGAATTTGATTGATTGATAAGTTCTTTTGTGCCACTATTTTTATTCATTTTTTTTTTTGGTTGAAAAGGGGAAACATATCTGCGCGCCTTCACTGGCCCTGGGTGGGATACAGTGGTGTGTAGGACTAGTGGTACATGACAGTGCCGAATACCCACAAAAACCACCGCAAGTGCCATCAGTGCCGCCCTTGGTGAGATGCCCCGGAACAACAGATCTTCATGGTACCTCAACGGGTAGTCAGCCCCCTAAGAGACCGGCTTCACCACCACAGATGTGGTTGCCACCCACTTCAGGACAATCCCACCGACTTTGGGACAGTGCAATGGGACGAGGTTCCCATCATCCAAAACTGGCTAGTATAGGGCGACGAGAGTCGAGCCCCTCACGTACCCAGCTACAGTTTGCGACATATACCCCGGTCTCAGAATATAAGTTCTTGAGGAGGTGGTGTTGGTATTTACATACGTTACGGCCAACTCGGCAACTGTGGAACAAATGTGGATAAGTTTTAAGGTTGATGGAAAATTGATGTCTTTGACACAGCGTAGATCGCCCTGGCTGTCCGTCAGGGTGTTTTTTCATGCACTCACTGAAACTTTAGGTTCGTTTCCTGCATGTGACTACATCAGCCGGTGATTTCAAGAAACAAAATTCATCATCATTTTCGCATGCTACAGGAATTTTTAACAATCTATACCTTAAGAGTGAGCACACTGACCATCTAACACACTTCACCGATTTGAGCGAGACCCTCCTCGTACTTGTTTGTTCCTCGCCTAGACCGAGTGTGGGTTGATTAAATCCCTGAAGGAATGATGACTTTATCATTCCTTTTTAACATTTAATATTAACGCATTAAAAGATAAAGCGACCGTAAAAAAAATTGTTTGAGAGACTATATGAGAGTATAGATGAAAGTCATTCGAGAGAGGCGTTTGACCTAATAGACTGGAAAAGAATAGCTCAAATTTCAGATGTCAATGATATGGTTGAAACTGATTCTAATAGTTTGTTGAGAGTATTCTATCTATTGACCCCCATAAATACCAAATTCATAAAACAGCAACAGTACCCGCGGATTACATATAATATACGTCTTATGATGTGTGAACGGGACAAAAAATATAGGTAATCTCGAAATAACAAAATAAGTGTTATAAGTGTAAATAAAGAGCTATTGATGGAGAAAAGATAGCTTACTCTAAATACTACATTTTATCTCACGCTCAAAATCCGCGCTTGCTTTGGCGACGTCTGCATGAGAATTTTGATTTTAAGGAAGAATATGACTTTTTATTACCAGATCATCTCAGGGATTCCACAGGAAATCAATAGACAGGAAATACAAACTCTGGATGTACCAGGAGATTATAATATTTCAATGACAAATTATATGTTCTTTGAGAATAACAGTTTTTGTGACTCCACTCCACCTTTTACTTCAAAATGATTGTATCATCTCAAAGTGTTGAGGTAGTTTCACTAAAATGCTATTTGTGTTGGTGGAATTTCTTTCGAAATACTGTTGTCTGTAAGGCTGATTTTAATCTTACGCCAACGGCAAGCGCATCGTCAGCGCTGATGGCCGAGATATATGAACTTTTAGGAAGCGTTTCTTGGTGACGCGTAGCTATCAGCGCTCACGGTGGTCAGCGCTCATAGCTACGCGTCCGTACGCGTCGCGCGTCGGCCCCGCGTAGCTGTCGGCGCTGACGATCGCACGAGCGCCTCTGCGTTCAGTGAGCGTTTTAGTGTCAAGCGGAGCAGACGTCGTCAGCGCGTACAGTCATAGCGAGTCGCGAAGTGTTATGTTTAATTACTAATAATATGTCATTTATGTTATTTTTTTTGTCTTACCTCCATTAATATGAAACATAACAATAATAAATACCTATGTTGTTTTCTTACCTATACTTTGCCATGCTTACACATAATTATAAAACTAGTAAATATGTTTTTTCTAACCTTAAAGTCACCATTATTCGTTCAATCGGTGGTATAGGCACGATTCGTAAGCTGCAATGGACCAGTTCATCCCGTATCTTTGCCAGAAGTTCGTCAAAAGTTCTAGTTGACATTCGAATGTAATTAAAGAATTTACTTTCGTCAGCTCTCAAACTGCTATATAACTAGACAAACTCTCCTGCAACGGCTCTCTCTGCTCAATCAATGGATGACCATGGAGTCTTCGTTGTCGACGGTTTTTATTTTTTTGGGATACATAGTACAAAGCAGCAATAATTAATACACTCCGCATTTTGTCGCCGTCTGTACTGCGGTCAGTACAATACTAAAACGAGCCACGCTGAGCATCAACGCTGACAAACAACGCGCTGAGCTATGAGCGCTGACGGTGAGCGTGAGTCTAAAATCAGCCTAATGCCAATAAGTTTGGACATATTTACCAAAATTGTTAGTAGCTCTTTACTTACAGGCCTTCTTCTGTCGAAATGACGTTACAGCCACTACCAAAGAAAGACAATGTTTCTGGTGTATAAGATTTGCGGCCTATTTAGCATATTACCATGTCTCTCAAACATACCGGAGAGAAACTATTCTCTATTTCTATATTTGCATACTAGCGATCAAGAGACAGAATACATTATATTAAATAAAATACTACCGATAACACAGTCAGGATTTCGAAAACATCATCACATCAAGCTCTGTCTAATGGAGTAGGCAATATACTGACTATCCAAGACAACTGTGAGACCTACTATTTTAATACTTCTAGACTTTTCACAGGCTTTAGACACTACAAATCGACCTTAATTAATAGCAAAACTCAAGCATTATGGGTTTTGCATAAACACAGTCGTTTGGTTCCCTAGCTATCTTACTCAACGGATGCAAGTTGTTGAGGTGAAAGGTGAAGGTGGCTGGCCTATAAGTTCTATACTCAGCACAGTAAACAGAGGCGTTCCCCAAAGATCTATCAATGGTCCATTGCAATTTGCGTTATACTGCGTAGATATAATACAAAATATCAAATATTGCAAATATCATATTCACGCTGACGATCTGCTGATTTATATATCGTGCAATCCTAGCGACACGAACGCAGTCGTAACCAGACTGAAGTCTGACCTAGCTCGCATAACTGATTGGTCTAAAGCAAACGTACTAGTTCTAAATCCAAATAAAGAAAAGTTTATGGTACTGGGTACTCATTGGGAAAGAGACAAGGCTACTCTAAATATTACAGGTATACATTTAAATAACAATAACATTGAACGAGTGGCGTCAGCTTGTAATTTGTATATAATTCTAGACGAAGATTTAAGGTTTGAGAAGCAAATTCTAGGTAATGTCAAATTCTAGAAATGAATGAGAAATTTCATCCATACACATCTCCGAATTAATCTACGCGAAACACTTGTTCTATCCAAGTAAAATTACGTAGATGCAGTAACTGGGCCTTGCTTCTGATCACGATCAAATAAGTTGTTTCAAATTCTAACTAGAGTATCGCCGTATTTAAATAATAGTAAAATGCAACGCATGGAGCATAGAAGGCAAATACATCTTGCCTCATTACTCTTTCGTGTTTTACGGCACTAAACCAATTCTGTATGATAAGTTACAATCGGTCCTGAACAGTCATAATAATCGCCATTTGCGAACAGCCGCGGACAAACTTACGACCTGATCTCATCGCCCTGTATCGTTTAGAGTTTCTTGTAGGTGAGCTGCTACAGTATGTTGGAATAATTTATCACTGCCAGTACGAGCACCTCAAACAATAGTCAATTTCAAATTAAAATTAAGAACCTACTTGTTAGATATTCAAACAAATAATTCGCAAATAAAACTAGCTGTAGTAGTTTCCCGTCGATCGGCAATATACTCCTAGCTGGACTGTCTGAGTTTCGATAATTTCGATACCGCTCCGTATTACAAGAGGTGATAGTGGTACTCAACATAATGTTTTTCAAAAACAGTAAAAAATTAAATTTTTAGATTTGAAAGCATATTTAATTAAACTGGATCATGTAATCTATACACATTTGTATTGAAGTTATATTAATATACCAACATCATATGTCACTGTTGCACCGTTCCTAATCGATACTGACCCGCATGTCACAGAATATCGGCGTTGAGGATATTTGTGTGATAATCTCAACTGTACGCCGGGTGGCACTTACTTTCAGCGCGAAGTTGCATTGTAGTGTATTTGTTATGTATAAAAAAACTTACTATGTTATTATTAAGTTAACATAAATTAAATATATTTCACTTTTATTTTTGTAGTAGTTAGTACTTTCATTCTCGTTCTGCTGTTAAATGTTTGTATTGAGTCGTGTGCAGTTACCCATTTGCTTACCAAATGTGATGCAAAATCAAGAGAAATGTCTATTGCATGTACTGTGTACTGTAAGATTGTAATGTGTGTCATTTACTATGTAAGTTAGCAATTTAGGACTAAATAAAGATTTCCTATTCTATTCTATTCGAAATATGAATTATATCTATTTCAATAATAAAATCCTCAAATATATACATAAATTATTTCTTGTAACCATCGGGTTGGTTACCATTATATGATTGCGTTTTTACTTTTTTGCTTTTTTGGTACGAAAAAGCATTTTTGTTTTTATACTTCCGTTACCTAGTACATATAGCACCAGCCCTTACGGTGCTTAGCACAAGGCTAAGCTGGCGTTGTGTGATATGCCCACAGCTAATATTAATATATTATTATTTCTAGTAATCTGTGGTATGTCGCAGCCGGATGAATCCGGCATTACTTGTGATGTACCTCTGGCTTCATCATAAAAGTTACAGCTATGCTGTCGGGCGCATGTAGTTTGTGAGTATGCGGTGGCTCTGTAGAGTATGAGAGAAAAAGAGCAACACATAACGATAATTCAGATGTTTATGGGCGTTTATATTCAACAAAAAATCCGAGTGCACGATTGCCCCTGCTGTACTGTAAAACACACAATGTTCTTCTACGATGTAAAAGAGAATAAAAAGAATCAATCTGGCCAACCCGTACGCCATCTAGCTATTTATATATAATAGCAAATGTCTATATATGAGGAAGAAATAACGTAAAATAGAAATAACGTAGTAATACTTTATGGTTGGAGGCGTGTCATTTGTGACGTAAATAATATTGCTTAGCAAATTACCGACTTCGCAAGGGAAGCTAAAATATTACAGCGGAAGTGCACCGCGGCTCAATTAAAAAGGAAGTTTGCATTTCCAAGAAGTAATTACGGGGAAATACTTCTCTTATTTTTTATTACGAGCGGTAATTATATTAATGGGTTCTTAAATTTTACCGTCTTACAAAATGTTCGCGACAAACCATGAAGATAGGCGAGTGATTTGATGATCCAACTTCATTCGGGTGGTAATATTAATAATAATAATTAGTATAATTATTATACAATGTCAGCCTATTTATTTATTTTTTGGTCACGCGGGGAAACGCATTTACGCATCATCACCGGCCCCGGGGCCAGCAGTGTGTATGGTTCGCGGCACATTAAGTGAAGAACACCTACGGGAACCACTTCGAATGTCACCAGTGCAGCACCTTTGGCCTTATCAAAGGCTGCACTGGTGACGCTGTATCAGACCTAAAAATCATCAACACACTTTGGCGGCTATTCAATCCTCTAAGGAACCCACACCAAGTCCACAGAAGGGTTGCCCCACACCACAGGACAACTCCACCAACTTTGGGACAGTGCAAGGGGGCGCGGTTCCCATCATCGCCCCTTGCTACGTGTACAGAAGCACCTACTTCTCCTCCCTTCTTGTTATAAGAGAGTATAGAGAGGAACTCGGGTTCAGTTGGCTTCGCCCAAGATGTCTCGGTTCATCCGGGTTACTGAGATCCATTGTTTACAAGGCTTGAACTACGGCGGGAACCTCCCGGTGACCTAGAATTATGGAATCTGGCAAGAAATGAAATGATACAATTCAGATCATACAAACATACCCTTCATATCATATCATACGTGCAAATATATATACAAAATATGTTACATATCCCCACAGATGTGAGAATGTTAAGACTGTGTATACTTTCAAACTCGTACCTCCCGTTAGTGTATGAGTCCGACACTCAGTGGCCGGAACAAACGAGCAATCGGTGCGATTTGATGACTATAGTCGCCCATCAACATCGACTCCGTTAATGGTTATGCAAATGCGTTACACTTCATCCCATCTTCCTCAGTTCGCCATCTGCCCAGTGGCGCACTAACCACACGAAACGGGACAGCAAACACTTTTGGGACGGTATCGTGTAAGCGGGAGGTACCTTCCAGTCACTCCGGTCCAATTCGGAGTCAAGTATAGCGTCTGTTTGCCTATTTGTCGAATTATCGGATTTGTCCTCCCTGACAAGGAAGAGGTAATTGCGGTTTACACTGAACGAGACCCTTAATAATTTATAGCGACGTTAAAAGCAATAAATTAGATTACTGTGAGTCGTCCAGTCCAACAAGTTTTCTATTGATTCGCTTCTTTACTTAGCCCTTAAAATGTATACAGAACATTGTAAAGTGTTCGATCGTTAATTATGTCTGGCTACCGAAGTTCCAAAAAACTTTCTTGTTGCGGCGCAAATCTAATTTCTGTTTTATATTTTGTGTTTTTGTAGGCAGCAACGAGCGTTGTCGATGTCTGGTCTTACGGTACCCTGTGTTCAATATTATATTATATTAATACGAATAATATTCAGTTGAAGAGTTTGTTTGGTACGAGCCAGTCTCAGGTCCGAATTAAATATATATTTTTGTATCGAATAGATAACTTATCGTGGAATGCCATATGCTATATACCATGACTCTACGGGTAATGGCACCGGAGCTACGCTGCTGATACTTTAGATTGAAGCTGTATAATATATACACGCTCATTGTCTTATTCAAGACCTTATGAAGATGTAATAATGTACATTTTATGTGAAGTATGCATAAAATGTATATTATTACATCTACATAAGGTCTTGAATATACTATAATAATACATTGCGATAAATTTATTATCCAAAGAACCTTATTGACCAGGTTATAGCATAGGAAGGAAAATGGACGACAATACGTCTGCAAAACAATAATGCGGGTGTCTTTGGGCATCAGTAGTCGTCAAAAGGCTCGAATTTCACGCTTGCGGAGGGGGGGTCTTATCATCAGCCAATATTTCAAATCACAGCGAACAACGTCCCGGTTAAAGGCTACTTCCTAAATCTTATATATAATTTTCTCGTGTCACAAGTTACGTTATTCCTCCCAAATAGGCTTACTGATTTTTAAAAATTTTATAATTTGCATATTTAGTACGTCTGGGAGTAATCTGCTATCTATTTTTACCACCAAGTAGTAAGGGTTGTTAGGTGAACAACCTTTACATTGTTTTTTACGTTCACACGTTACAATGACAACGAATTTAATTTATGACTGAACAATGTATGTCGGGAAAGCTAGTAATATAAAATGTGTGTCAGCTTCAACACTCAACTGGAGTTTACTCTTATTCAAGAGTTTAAGAAAGTTACGCAAGCAGAGCGTAATACCAGTGTAAAACGTTACGCTGATGCTACTTTATTTCTTCCTCATATATACCGTCCACCTTTTGAAAATAATAATCTACGTATAGACGTTCGAATTATGGTACCCTACTCCTGGCGTAATCGAGTAAACGTAATGTTTAATTTATTTTTAAGAACTCCTGAAAAGTAAACGAAATAAACATGAAAAATCTATGCAATAAATGTCCACATAATAGAAAATAACAAAGAAAACAGCGGAGTAAAAGTTCTTATATAAATTTTGCCGGCCGTATTTTTTCGTCGGTGTAACAGGGACGGACGGGTGTGCACATCACTGTTACAACTGAGCCCCAACTCAGATGTAGTTTGGCATGTGGGCACAAAACTCACCGTCTCCGCTTGATTGATCGATGAGGCTAGTTGATAGTTCTCGATCTTTGTACAACGTTTCGATGACAATACATTTTTTACTCTTTTGTTGTAGACAAATAGCTGAAAATCGTTATTCCAATTATTTATAAAATGAATGATACATATTTTAATTGTTAATGTTTCTTGTTTCCTTCCTCATCATCATCATTATCAACCTTTATCGGTCCACTGCTCGACATAGGCCTGTTTCAATTAACGCCAATACTGCTGCACGGAGATAGTCTTCCCACCTGGTGAACTTCCTTATTTAAATAGATATATCAATATAAGGATACAAGATGTCTTGGTGTAAATAATCGAGTTCAATTGCTATTTCTAGAAATTAAATAGGATGAGGCTACAGTAGACTATATAATATTGGAATGTATAACATATAAATATACTCGGCATAAACAGAATGTTAGATAGACGGACGTAGAGAAAAAAGTGGTTGTTTTGGTGTTGAATACGTAAAGAATAAAACACTGGATTTGAAAAATTAAGTAGTTTGATTTTTTAAATAAAAAAAAAAATACACTTCAATGTTTGTTTCTTCAACGTTCCTGTATTCCTGTACATACAACTGGTGAGTGCCACAGACTTGACATTATTAATGGCATAATAAATCTGGAACATTCTCCCCTTTCTCTCTCTGATCTGAACACAATGTTTCAATCAAATTTAACTTATTTTACAAATATCTCTGAAAATAAGTGAAATAAATACATTAAACGTAAAGCAGTTTTTACTTGCAACATGTTTAATGCCCTGCGTAAATTATGGGAAATATGTCGACACTAGCTCGACGTCTACTCTCTTTTTAAACGAGTTTTTATTTATTTATTGAGCTACAATATGATATATATATATATATATATATATATATTTAAACTCACAATAATATTTAATCAACATTACCGACACAGTAAAGCAGAATCGCACTAAAGTAGAGAGTAATCCGCTACGTATCGTTAGTCTGTATTCCAATTTGCATGTCATGTATTTCCCGTAATTAACGCCTGTTTCCATTAATTCGTCCCATACATGTGCTCACGCCGCGGTATTGCTAAATTCACTTTCATAATCTCAAGGGATATTAGTCATGTACGCCGTATTTGTATATGACAGCCTAATTGTAAGTCTTTGTGAACATGCCACGGCATCAAGGTTCGATTGTAACACACTTTGATTTGCATGCAATTTAAATACGTTTATATTCTATATATATATATATATATATATATATATATTACTAGTTACAACTAAGGATAATATTTATTATCATTTCATAACCAACATTAACAATTCTCATCACACTCCTATGCAACGGGATTGGGCCAGTACGACCGGGGAAGCATATCTCGCTCGCTTGATACCGACGTAAAGTGACAGCTTCGATGTGGCGTTTCGTGCGATTTGTGAGTTGGGGGGGGGGCGGTATGATAGGAGGGCAACGTATCTGCGTAATAATCATGAGAATTTTTCTCGTTATGCTATAAAAATGCGCTTAATTGTTACGTGGAGAATACTCTCCTCCTTACTCCTTTCCGAGTGGCCAACAGAAACTCACAAACCGGTATCGTGTGAGCGACAACTGACGTGTCACGGACGCGCCAGTCCAATTCCGATGCAATGCAGTAACCTCTTTATAAAGTACTTACTCGTATATCCTGTTGCTGTCTACGGGCTTGGTGTTCGTTGACAATAATGCGCCTTAGAAGCAATAAAGTAACCGCTTGTCAACTTAATTTCTGCGGTGTGTGTCAGTACCTGCGTTAAAACAATTGCTATATTCGTAAAGAGCAGCAATGCCTTTGCGCTAGTACGATTGAAACGCCAATCTCAATAAGCTAATGTCAGACTCAGCATAATTTTATTACTTCCTATGCGGGCCGCCATCTTGCCTCCCCGGAGATATTGCGCTGAGATTATTTATTCGACCGTCTCATGTTACCTTCATGACGACTAATGTTCATGAATTATGGAATTATATACGAGTATATATCAATGAACGTAACCAGTAAAGATTCTTATATACTTTTTAGGGAGTATAGACTAGCTGAAAGTACACGAATGTCACTTTAGAAACCCGGTCACATGATAATCAGACAAGACAGCAAGACAATTTAAAAGAGTTGACAAACTTAAGCACTAATTTGTATGAAACGAACTAAAATAAGTAGAAGTTAGGAAGTGGTAGTGAGTACCATGCTGCATAGGAGGAGGAGGTAATGTATAGTCTAGGACACTACGTCCTCCCGTTCAATGGAATTGGGCTGGCACTACCTCTCACTCTCATAATACCGCCATAAAGTGACATCTTCAGTGTCGCGTTTCGTTCGGATTGTGAGTAGCCGCTGCCCCATAGTGGGGGAAGGAAGGCATCGCATCGGAATAATAATTATGTGGATGTTCGTGGGTGTCGATAGTCGTAAAAAGGCTCCGATTGCTGAGCTGGTTAGCTCCCCTATTGTATAAAAAAAAGTTTGTAAAAGTTTTTCCTACGATATGTTTCACCGAGTATTGTATTTTGCAATACTCGGTGAAACATATCATATAGGGGGACAAACGAGAATTCGGAACCTTACAAGGTCTTGAACCCATGAACATAAGCATAATCATGCCAATGCGTTGTCCTCCTTTTCGTCCTCCCCCCAATGGGCCACCAGCTACTCACAAACCACACAAGACGCGACACTGTAGGTGTCACTTAAGGCGGTATCAAGGGAGCGAGATGTACCTCCCTGGTCGTGCTGGCTCAATTCCGTTGCATAGGATGTTGTAGTGTCATAACCATGAATGGCACTTCCCCCTCCTATGCAGCATGGCACTACCTCTTGCCAAATACTTAGCAATAATTTCCTTTATATACATTTTTCTTCATGAAAATATGTTGATAAATAATAAATTTATTACTCAATACTTCAGTTTTTCCATGAAGCAATATATTATTTTGTATATACTTTGATCTGTACATAGTGCCTATGTAACCATTAGTTCTGATTAACCGAGGTCATTAATCAGAAAGCCAACTGACCGCGTTCCCTCCTGTATTTCGTTTCCATAATGTTACATGAGGAATGAATGGAGTTTCACTCGAAAAATATTGGTGACTTTTGTAATACCAGACGAGGGGGAGTCCTTATTCTATACGTTCTTTGTGTATCAAACTTATTAGGTATTTAGAATATAGCATGGGACCGGTTATGTGGGCCTCCATTGAAAGGTGTTTGTTCTACGATGAATGGGTAAAAGTTTGAAAGGTATTATGGAAGCCCGACCTCTGACGGCTGATAGTTTACCTGCAGAAAGGTAAAGTAGACATTAATTTACAAAATACAAGATACGCGATTTCATACTGAAGCTCTTATAACTCATTGTAAAGGCTCCGTGATTGTAAATAAATGTAAATTTTGGCAAAGTTAGACTTACGCACATGATTTTACGTCGTTCATAGAAAGTGGATTATATTTGAAAGAAGTGCACAGTTTTGTGTGTGCACATGTTTTATACGAACTATTTTGTGACGCTAGCTGCTTATATTGGTACGGATAATTGCATGGATGATGTATAAATGGCAGTGGGCCGGTGGAGTAATTAGAAAGTGATGAGGGAGTTCCAGGTGTTTTAGAAACCAATAGATGAATTACATTAATCTGGTTGGATGACGTCATCTACCCTCGTGTATTAAACGAGCGTAGCAGGGTATGGGAATTCTTGGCGTTTATTCTAAATGATAACTTTGACTAAAAGTTAATGATAATGTTTGTCACTTTATAAAATCTATAATAGATCATGCAATGACTAATATTCAAATCAATTCAAATAGCCTTTACTTCTGACACTTGCATTTGGTTCAACATTATGTACTTTTTAAATAAGCAAATATTATTTAATAAATATATACATAATAATATTTCAGCTCTTTTTAAGCATTCATTCATAATTTATTTTTTATTGCAGCTTCATTGTGGAAATAGTCTTGTCCTAATATTATTTCTGGGAAAAACCAAAGAAACAATGAACCAAAAATATGATCAATTTTATAATATCCATTTCACTAATAATTTTAAGTTAAGTTGTAAGTACCTGCTAGTTAAGTTGTAAGTACCTGCTAGTTAAGTTGTAAGTACCTGCTAGTCGAATAGGTTTAAGTAAGCGCTACCAACGCCATGATGATCCGCATTATTGATTTCATGCAAATGCACAGCCCTCCTCGCCTCCTCCTCCAACACGATTATTGAGTATCCGTTGGCCCAACACCGGATACACAATAATCTTGCAAAACTCGACAGCATAACTGTCACTTTACGTCGATGTCGCGTGAGCGAGAGTTACCTCTCTGGTCGTGCCAGCCGAATTCCCATACACACAAGCATCATGACACTACGTATTACTAAAAGTATGCAGTAAGTTGCTAAATATCGATAGCAATCACAATAACAGATTATTTTAAATTTGACTTTAATTAGATACATATTAAATGCAAATAATTGTCAGTTTCAGGCCACAGATGTGGCACGGACATTGATCAATGGTGGTTCTGGAAGTATTGATCCATCCACCTATAATAAGACGGGATGGGATATAAGTCTTCACATAATATGGTTTCAGGAAAATAACATCAATCTGAATTATATCTGCTGTTGAAAAGGGATGAATAAAAAAAAATCGTTTCATTATTACGTCACCATTCATCATCACAATTCTTAGTCCTTTTCGGTTCACTGCTGGACAGGACTCTTCCAATAAACGACATGACAACTTATGTCCCGCTACTTACATAAATCTGACACAGCAACCGACACTCCGCATGAGTCGCTCAATGTTAGTACATTTTACGTATTGCATATAGTTATACACGTATACAGCTATTTCACCATTATTATGAGCTCCTATCGGTCCACTGCTGGTAATAGGCCTCTCTCAATGAACGCCAAGACGGCCGATCTCCTGCTACTGCTGCATATATATATAAAGCTTTATTGGCTTTGAAAAATCTTTGACCTGAATTGGGCCAGCACATCACTTTTTCACCCAGATTTTGATTTTCATGTTTTCACTACCACTTCTTACGGTGTATATTATTCACATACATTATTTCAGTTTCTGTAATTAAGGTTCTGGAAAAGAAAAGTTCATTTAAAACCTATTTTATGCTGGACATCTACACCCAATCACATTTGCAGTGATGCACAATCACAGCTTCAAGAAACCTCGACTACATCTCAATTTTGCATTCCCAGAACACTATTTCAATATTCTCATAAACACAAACTAAATTTGTTGAATAATTTAAAATCCATTATATACGCAAATAGCGTTACTTGTAACATACATTTGATATGTAAATAACCAAACCCGGTTGGCACGTTTTGAACTCATTGATTGCTCCGTTAATCAATGTTGTTTTGATTATAGTAATATTTAATAATGACTGTAATGTTTTTATAGGGAAAGCATCTTTGGGGGGTCTATACAGGGATGTAATACAAATGTTTAATATCCATTTTAACATCAACACATCTTCACCCCAGCTCACTAATGGGGTAGGCAGAGAGAACGGAATGCCATACATCACGATCCTTACATACATGCCTTTCCTCCTCCACATTCATTACTCTCTTCATACGGACATATCCAATTTAATAATAATATCCACATGAATGGTATGATATGGACATATTTGTAAGGATCGCGATGTACGGCATTCCGTTATCTCTGCCTACTCTATTAGGGAACTCTTTCCATGGGAAAATTCTTCCCTGCCAATCGTATGGATTGTTTTAGGGACTCCAAAATATCATGGCGTTTAGAGCAAGCACTCTAAAATTAATCACAATAAGGAGGATAAAGTTCGGGACTAGATGAGGGGTAGTCTTCAGCTCTGATCAAGTCCGGAACGTTAGTTTTAACCAAGATTGTGTGGATCCAGCTTTAATATCCGGCTATACTTGGCTATTGAATATGGTGTTATTAAAGGGTATAACTACCTCCTCAAGGGTGGTATCTTAATACAATTGTGCCTTTTCACAAAAATGTGGCTCCGTCCCTCCTTCATAGCTAACAACCCACCGTACCATCACTGAAGACGGATAATGCCCACGTTGCACTCTACCGAATAATTGGAAAGCTTTCTTAGAGCTTTGAGCATAAATACGGTCTTTTTGTTTGTTAAAATGTTGCTCAATCGTACAAAAATTCACATCTGTGAAGAGAAATCTTCTGTGACCTTCCTTTTGCATACCGCCTTTTCGTATCCATCTTAATTTATCAGTAAAGAAAGTACCAGTGCGTCTCTAAAAGGCTGCAAGTCCAAAGCCATCTCACACTCAGAACACACGACGACGAACGAATACGAACGAAACGCACATAATATCTTATAAGAGTGTCTTTTGTAAGATTAACAAAACACAATGCTATAAAATTAGCAGTGTTACTGGAATGGATAATAATAATAATTATAAAAACTCTTTATTTTGTACCAATAACAATTACAAAAATTTTATTTAAGATCTAGAAAAGGCACAAAAATGCGGCCTTATCGCTGCAAGCGGTCTCATCCAGACAACCGGAATAAGACAGGAGAAACAGTGTACATAGATAAGGTATTATTTGGCACAACTGATAGTTGTGCCAAATATAATATAGACGAAACTAGAATAATTACCTATTATATAAACTTAAATATACTATAATCATTAAACTATGATATTTAAACAAAAAAAAAATACGTTGACCTCGTGGAAAACGTGAGAAAGCTTCTTGCTTTCAAATAATTTCGTTGTAAACAATACTTTCAGAAAATAGCATAATATCTCATCGGCACGCGATAGCATAACTGGCACTTTACGGCGGTGTCATGTGAGAGAGGTCTTTGGGTGTCAGTGATCGAATGCCTTACGGAGACCTGATTGCTCATTTGCATATACGAGAGTACTTTCATATGGTTACGAGTGACGACTGTCTTATAGGATTTAATTGAATTGAACAGGTAAAAGTATATAATAGAAAATCATTTAGATTTACATTTGTAACATACAAATAATTAATAACAAAACACATCCACGCCAGTTCTCTAAAGGGAATGGCAAAGAGAACCGAGCGCCACATGTCAACATAATTGTCTTGCTTCCGCTACATTCAATATTACGAAAAGTTAAATATATTACAAAATAGTAAAAGTAAATTACAAAATTCTCCTAAAGTTATGGTAGCTAAATGAAATTTAGGTTAATTTTTAAAATAATGAATATTGAAGTATTAAAAAGACTACTTTTGAAACCCCACATAACCAAGCCTATCACATGTAGTGTACAATAAAAAGCATTGAGTAAAGCACTTTGCAAACTGATTTAAATTGAAACAATAATTTCATAGACATAATCTATGCTGTAAAGGCGTTTTAGCTATTACCACAAATTAATTAACGTTATAATGGAGGCGCGTAATGCCCTGCGCCATCGCAAATTTGCTACAAGTGGAAATAAATTTTATTCAAGAATTTAATGCTCTCAATTCATTTGCTTATAGTCGTGCTACGTTTCGAATATGCTACATTAAATTTAATTACACATAGGGTTTTTATACATTTATCTACACTACATTATTGCTACTGCCTCAATTGTGTAGTGGTAAGCATGTTCAGCCACAGTCATGAGGTCCTGGGTTCCATTTCTGGGTCGGACCAAAGGGTTACTAAGATTTTTCATTTTCTCATAACAGTCCGAAGGAAGTCAGTAAGTCGAAGAAAGACAGTAAGTCAGGAAGTTGGCGGTGTTACACCCTCATGCCACGGAGAGCACGTCAAGCAGGTAGTCCTGCGCAGTTGCCTCGTCCGTATAGAGATGGTTGCCTTGGCCCGTGTATCCCTCGGGGACGAGGCTGTGTCCAGTAGTGGATGTCGCATTACTTCCGCTGGCGATGATAATCTACTCTAGCATTATAAAGTTTATAACTCTCTTTCCTTGTAAGGGTAATTTTCGGAAATACTGATCATTACATAAGAATATTTCACTAACAGCAAATAACTTATCACAGTAGAATATAGTGTATGACACTTTTGAAGAGTTATATTGTTCAGAAGTGTAGTAAACTATATTGGAATATGATTAAATTAATTGTATTTTTAATGTCCAACGATCTGAACACGGATCAGCTAGTGCAATATATAACCACTGTATGTATCACATCGTGAAGTGATACCGCCATTTTATGATATAATATTTAGTGCACAGACATTGTAAATAATAAATTTAAACAGTAACGATATATCAGATTTAAATTGACCTGTGGGATAAACTGTTAACAGGAATTTGTGGTATTACTTGGTAAGCTAATTGAAATTATACATAGATAGTTCGACCATAAGACCATCGCTATCAAAGCTGAGAGAGCACGAATGGTAGGGTGAGGGGTATGTCTGCTGGTCACATTTACAAAAAAAAAAACTCAACGCGTGAAGTAGAAAAAAATCACATTGACTTAACAAAATGTACATTTTGTTTGTTTGGCGTTAACGTACTTTGGGTTCGCGGAACGTGTTAGTGACAATTACTTTTAAAAAAATCCAAAGAGATTACCTTCATTGAGTCTACCCAGATCTATGCCCCAGTAATGTATAAATGGTAAGAAATAATGGTAATGTATACCGACCTTAGTGTATCAATTACCACAATCCTAGCGCAAAATTTTGATAATTTATTAATCCGTGTTAACGTTCATAATGTTGCTTACAAATGGGTTCGTGTAAAATTTTATTAATTCAAAAAGCAAGCCAATAACGGTTATTGGACGTGTTGAGTCCTTAATTGGATTTTCAATTAATTGGAATATGCAGTGATAAATGTTTGGTGTACCTGACTAAAACTACGTACTGACATATGTATGAATAACATTTTACATAAAATAGATGATGAATTTTCAATACACTTCGAGTATTATTCGGCGATAGATCCCATAGTCTTAGCAATTCTTCCGTTCTTATCCTACTGCAAAGGAAGAGTTATTTTTAGCACGTGTCTCCTATGTATGTAATATTCTTTATTACCTCATATCTCTAGAACGGCTGAAAGGATTTACATGGTATTGTTTGAGTAGACCATTATTTTTGTATAGGTGACGTTAATGAAAATCAAACATGGCGGCTGTAATACCCCATGGTAATTAGAGATGTTCTTTATTCAAAAAACTGCAATATAGGTATAAAATTAAATTAATCAGGCTACTATCGCGGCCTCATCCATAGTCACCGCCCTACTGGAGAGTAAAATAGAAGAATCGTCAAGACGATGTTAGGGACCTAATCCATCGAAAATGTAGCAAAACGTCTGCACGATCGCAACAAAGGCGAAGTGTGCAGGCAAGCCATCCGACCACTCGAAAGAGATGTCAAAAAGGCTATAGCCAATTAACATCACGAAATCACAGGTACGAGAAACGTGTTATGTTAGCGTTAATTAATAAACTGACAACAATAAGATTTCATTTTTGTCAGTTGTAAGTGTGGAAGTGGAAAAAATACAAATTGCCCTCGACAAAAAATTGACAACTGAAATACTTGTGACCACTGATCTGAAGTTTACAACATATTTAGATTAATTGATCACAAGTCAATGATAGTAGAATTACTTTGACATTAAATATTTAATTACAAACGACTTCACTGGTTTGGTAGTACAAAAGATTTGCTGGCGAATACCATGCGCAAAAATTTGTTAAAAAAATAACATATGATATTCTTTGTGAAAAACCTACACTGCTGTCTAATGTAGAACTATTCAAAGTTCACGATGGGGCTAAATGTATTCATACATCCAACTTTATACGCTCTCCGCAGTCAGACTAGTTCATATCGCCGTGTCTTTGGATCATAACGTCCGCTTAGAATTTAATCGCCTAACTTCCAGCTTTATACAGTTCCGTCTTTTATCGTCGGCAAATAGTCGGCGTAACTGTATTTTATTTTAAGTTAGGGACGTGATAATTCTCGTCGCTCTATTTATGGAAATTGCTTTTGTAGAAAGAGCTGAGAGTCTCTTATAGTTATGAATTACGAACGTAACTAGTTTTACTTTGTAATTTCTAACATGATTTAGTGTAGTTAGCAGTCGTCATCTTGGTGACTATTGACTCCCTTAAACATTGTGGAGCTATACTGACTCCTTTACCACCAATTCACAATCCTCCTCGGTCCACCGGAAAACCATACATATTAACATATTAGTAGTTAGAGCTCGTCTGAGCGAGAATATCCTCTCTGGTCGTGCTGGCTCAATTCCAGAAGTGCTTATTCTCACATTTTCTGTTGTCGTTGGTCTAATGCTGAATTAATATTTTCATGTCCATTTCCTACCAAATTAAAACAAACACTTCTTGATCCACGAAGCCCCAAGAATATTTGTATAGTAACATATTACGGGAATAATTCCTTATGACATTTCTACTTAACGTTGTTATTTAAGGGTTACGCTGTCTACTAAAATTTAGTATTTTATCTTTGTTGAACAAATTCAATTTGTATGGCCTTTGTTATTTTGCGACAGTAAAGGCAGTTTACAACTAAATGCTAATATTACTATTCATCTATTATTGTTAAACCAATGTTACAGGGTATACTGGTCATATGAATGCGAAACTTTGAATCTTTATCATTTCACAGAAGAACTACTCAATGGATTTGAGACAGATATAGGATTTGGAATAACAAAATTTTTTTTTATCCCGAAACTGCTTTTCGGAAGCACGAAAAGACTACTATACACTTTTTTCTATTTTATCTACTACAAGCTGTCACAATAGATTGTTTGCTCATTGCAGAGTGTTAGCTGTCATGTTACGCGTCGGTAATTTCAATTGAAAACATTAGTACGGGAAGTGTTACAATCGAAAATATTAGGATCATTAACAGTTTAGTCTAGATAGTTATAATCTTGATACATTTTCGTGAATAACTACATATTATGAATAATTTATGCGATTGCACCTTTTTTTGTTGACGCGGGGAAACGCATTTACGCGCCTTCACTGAACCTGGGTGTGGTCCAGTGGAATATGGGGCTCGCGGCATAATATCGTCCTGAATACCCGCAAAAACCACCGCGAGTGTGTGTCTTCAGCGCCGCCTTTGGTGAGTGGCCCCGGAACAACCAATCATCAGCGCACCTCGATGGCTCGTCAGCCCCTGGAGAGACCAACGCAACCTCCATTGATGGGGTCGTCCCGCACCACATGACAACCCCACCGCCTTTGGGACAGTGCAGTGGGGTGAGGTTCCCATCCTCGCCCCTTGCCCTGTGCGCAAAAGCGCCACCTTCTGTTGCTCTCAGCCCCTCTCTTCTTATAAGAGGGGTACCGAGAGCGATTTCTCCTCCTGATCTTTAAGGCCCCTATTTTTATAAGAAGGGTGCAAATATCCCCCTCGGTTCAATTGGCATGGCCTGGGTTTTCCCCAGGCTACTAAGCCCCACCGCCACGACAAGGCTTGAACCATGGTGGGTGTTCTAGTATATCAACATACAAGTTGTGGACGTACTAACACACCTCTGCCTACCTCTTCGGTGATAAAAGGCGTTCGGTGATAAAAGGATAATAGGATTGAAGTTACGCGAGTAAAACCGAGGAGAGTTACAAGTAAATCGAGAAGTTATATATCTGAAAACCTTAACAAAAGTCACGCTGAAGGTTTTGTTTCGGCATAAAAGGCACCAGCACTTGTCAGTAACAGTTAGAAACGTACAGAAACAAAATGCCCCGAAATTCATTTTCATTATGTCCATAAAATATTCTCGTTTCCAAAGTTAGGACAAAGTAAAGCACCTAGAGCAGAAATAATGGACCCTCACTTACTGGATTCAGTTCTTTGTTGATGGAATTTACATGTCGCCTCTCTTAACAGGCCCTCTCATTAATGGGACATCAGAAGGTTTCTGCCTAAGCTTTTACTTCGAGTTTTGAAATAATAGACTTTATTGTGTTGGCATTACGGTGCATGTTCGGTATCACCAAAACGCTTTTAGCAAAAAACAATCACAAATAACTTAAGTGACGATACCACGCAATTTTTTAAGGGAGTAGGCATATCTTTCCTCTTCTCATAGCTTCGATTATAAGAAGGACTTATGGTGTCGGGATTTAAATATATATATATATATATATATATATATATATATATATTTGTTTCATTTTACAAAAAAATCCCAAAAAAATGTTACGTTTTTACTAGAACTGACGACAAGACTTAGTATATAGTATACAAGAGGTGCTGATATGCTAGATTGGAGCTGAGTTGGGTCCGCTTACAGCGACATCTTCGGTCTCATGTTTCGTGTAGTCTGTGCGTAGCCGGTGGCCATTCGATAAAGGATTATTAATTGTCGTCGGTAGTCGTAAAAAGGTTCATCTCTCGTATGCCCCCTTATACGCGTTAATTTGTGTTTTAAATAATTTAAACAACAAAGTATACTATTAAATTTGTTATTTGTGTTATATTTATATTTATATTTACATTACTTAAACTGTAGTTTTTTTTTCTGAAAATTAATGATTATTTATTTCAATTATTATTTTATTTATTTATACTATAAACAAAACACTAGAATCGTATTTGTTATAGACGTCCGTATTGCGCTTTGTGTTACAAACTCAACATGTGATATAACAAAGCCCGGTATTAGAGGCTGTCGCCATAAACTCATTACGGATCATGGTACAGTGGCTGAACCGTTTTAGTATCAAATTTCCTTTGCAATTTAGGTGAACAAATACATTTATAAACTACTAACATGGCCCCGCGGTTTCACCCGCGTAGCTCCGGTCTTATTTGTCGTAACATCATGGAATATAGCCTATAGCCGTCCTCCGGTAAATAGACAATTCCTCCGATAAATGGATTCAACACAAACTATTTTTTTCAATTCAGGCCAGAAGCTTCTCAGGTTAGCTGATTCAAGCAAACACTGCAGTTTTAACTAGCGATCCTGCCCAGCTTCGTCCCTGAATAACAGAGGACGGATTGAAACATTAAAACCTTCGTAGAGAATCGCTCTTCCTATGGGCGAAAACCGCGTAAGAAACTGTTTTAACAAATTGTGAGAAATTCGATAACAGACAGACAGTTTTGGATTAGTATTTGGTCATTCTAATCTCCTATCATATATATATCTTATATACATATAACAAAGCACAATAAGTTGTGTCTCTCATTCTACTGAATGGACTTTCCCACGGTTTCTGCCTCTGGATAAATCGATCCCTGAGGAAGGTTTTAGTGTATCAATTGCTAAGGCGAAAATTCGTTCACGTGCAACGTCGGGGCAGATCGCTAGTCATATTATTGTGACAGATTGAATGTATGTTTGTTGTTGTCTACGCAAGTGTACTGAACGGATGTGGGTAAAATTTGGCACAGATATATTACTAAAGTATGATATATGATAAAATTGCTTCTTATGCCATAATGCCAAAGAATGGTAAGATTTTATGCTAGTGAAATCTACATGGTTCACTGTGTAGTGGATCCCTGTAGTGACCAGCAATTTCATTGAAACTTTGTAAATTCCAATCATACTCATAAACGATGCATAACATCGTAAACACTCGATGTGACCGCCAGACTTTGACCAAAACCCATACGCCGAAGATGCTGCAGATACCATCTAAGTTACTAAACATGAGTTGGTTAACTGTCTCAAAGGAATGACTTGAAATGAAGTTATTTTAAGTTTGACACCAGTCTGTAGTGACTTCTGCTGAAACTTCTACTATTTCAACATAGCAAGTATTCTGATACTTTAATAGACTTGAAAATGTGATTAGAAACAGCGACAGTTGATGTACTGTTGTCGCATATGGCACCTTAAAGTGAAAGGTATGCCGTCGCGTTTCATACGTTTTGCGAGTTGCCGGCAGACCAAATGGGCAAGCAATAATCCGCATTATTGATAATAATTTTATCAATAATGCAGTTTAATCATAGACGTCCGCACGTCTATGATTAAGCCGCGCTTCAATGTAAATGTCAGACTCGCCTTTTAAGGCATCAATTACCAGTGATTTTGCGTTAAGTCAGGATGGATGCATTCGTAGGGACGCAGTCTTCTACAAGCCAAAATCTCCAAGGCGTCAATACGTAGACGGTCTTCATTTCTCAGGGTCCAGGACTCAGCACATATAGATATAGTAGGATGTGGAAAAAGGGAGAAGCGGCTGGTTTTTGTTTTAGTCATCCGCTATTTACGATTAGCTATTATATTCGGATAAAATACTTAAGATTAAAAGTTGGAAGTAATAGCCAACAGCGTGCAATTGCTGTACCTACCTCGCAAATGTTATGAAACTGGTATAATTTTTTTTTGTTGATAGAATAGGGGGTAAACGAGCAATCGGAGAGCCTTTTTCCAACTACTGACGCCCATGAACATTCACATAATTACTTTGCCGATGCGTTGCCCTCCTCCCGCCCCAATGGGCCACCGGTTACTCACAAACCACACGAAACTCGACACTAAAGATGTCACTCTACGGCGGTATTATGTGAGCGAAAGGTGCCTCCCCGTTCGTGACGGCCCAATTCCGTTGCATGGTAGGATGTAGTGTCTTGCGCCATGCATGGTACTACCTCCTTTCACATCCTTACCATCTTTGTATTCACAGCTACAGACGCAGTATCAGCTAATTATTACTCGCCATCCTTGTATTCACAGCTATAGATGCAATATCAGCTGATTATTACTCGCC
>JAFELO010000097.1:169193-209070 GCA_017140195.1 Eumaeus atala | reverse complement strand
TTGGTTATAAAAAGATTTGTTGTCTATTTTTAAAAATTCTTTTTACACATTTGAGATTATTCTAATACACTACACTACCTGAGCACTTTAAGAAATAATTTCGTAACCGTTTTCGTTTTTTTTTTTTTATTAGATGTACGTTAGGTATCTTATCCCAGTTTGTTGTCGCTGTCAAATTGCTATCAACTCCGCTCAATATTTTTGACGTGAAAAGAAACAAACACACATTTCTTTTCCACGGAGTGTCCGAGGAATTGTTCGGAGTAATACCTGCAGGTGAATTTCATCATCGGACGCACCAAAATTCATGGTTCCATCCCTATCCCCTCGATGTTCCATAGCCCACTAAGTTCCTCCTGCACACTACTGCTAAACCACTGATGCTGCTTCACTTGGGATTCGGTGTTACGATTTCTTATTATTCAAAATTAAGTATTTACGGAAAAAATTGGATTTATAACATTACAAAGTTATGATTATATCAATATCTTTGTTGTTGTGGTTTGTTTGTTTGCATCAGGTAGGCTCAGAAACTACTAGACCGATTTGGAAAATTCTTCTTCTATTGGATTTCTAAATTGTCTGTGATGGACATAAGCTATATATAAAATTTTCTAAAACGTTTTGATAATTATGAAACTTCGTATGAAAATATACGATGCAGAGGCGTGAAAAAATATTGAAGTAAATCCTTATATAGCTGCAGAAATTATTGACAACTCGCTGTCCCGACAGGTATGTCATTAATTGTTTTCATTGCCATGACGTGTAATGTCTACGAGGACGAAATTACAGTTATAATTTTTATGTTATTGTAAATAGATTTTTGGGCCAGTAAGGTTCTGGAGTGGCCGCGTTTACTAAAACGAAGCGTTGGTCGACCGTTCACCACGATATCCGTGCAGTAGCCGGTACGCAATGGAAGCAGGAGATCGGTCGTCTTGGCGTACATTAAAAGAGGCCTATGTCCAGCAGTGGACCGATAAGAGCTGATAATGATGATGTTGGAATGTTTTTCGCCATATTTCACATTTCTGTAATGAAACGTAACTACGACGCGTACACGAATCCGATATAAACAGTGAACCCAAATGAATATTTAATTAAAACATTTGTTAATGTAACAATCCGCTCATTACCAAATTGTTTTTGTGCGAGCGTACGTGAACGAAATGAAAATATTTACCTGAAAAATGGTGCCTCAAAAAAAAGCAGGACAACTATTGTCGTCCCCGAGACAATGCCTCATTTTGTGCTGCAATCTTACTCCATGTTATATTCATGGCCCGCGCTGTGAGGCACGATCTTACAATGACTTCTACCTTATAAACGTGGCAATTATGATATGATTATCATACGCATTATGAGGAGAAGACTGGTAAGAGGTCGTGCTGAATTGTAGCTCTAATGCCGGCCTGGAAGGTCTCTCGCTCACATAATACCGCCGTAAAGTGACAGCGTTGATGTATCGTTTCGTGCGTTTTGGGGACAGTCTATGGCCCATTGAAGGGGAGGAGAAACTGAGGGCAACGCATTTGTATATATTTTCTGCGTATGTTTCTCTCAGAAATGTTTTATCTTAGAGTTTGGCAAAAGTGTTGCACCGGTTTTTGTCTCTATATTTGGTGTCATGTTGCATTGCGGTACAAACGGGGAAGCTTCTTTCGCTCATGCGAGCCGTGATGATGATGTTACTGCTGAAAAATGTACGGTTTGTTTACGGTGGCCCATTAGAGGAGAAAGGGAAGAAGTACCTTCCTTATTCTCGTAATATAGCTCATTAATTTGTATAGAGCAGCGATTTCATATATAAACCTTGTTTGTCAGTACCGAGATACTACTAATTTGCTATTAAAAATAGTAAAAAAATAAATAGATTCAGTATTTATTTTTTTACTACTTTTTAATGACAGTACGAACAAAGTCTCATGGGACGTGATAGCTTTGAAATTAAAATGTTTCAAAATTTGTGGTATTTGTTCTCACGTTTAAAGGCTTTTTATACAGCAGTAGCAGTCCATCCCGGCTTCTCACGGGTGGGATGTTATTTATATTTTGTATATATACATATTTTGTCTTAGCCTTAATCCGAGCCAGGGTGATGTAAAAGTCGTCAACGGGCAATAGCCTCTTAGGATGTAGAAGGCTTCAGCAACCTGGTTGTTTGGTGTCTCGTCTGCTTCATAGTGGCATTGAAGTAGACAGAAGCACCGGACAGCGGTCGCACCGAGTGATGGCTGTACCATCAATCGGATCGGCGACAGGCAGCTGTGGCGCCGGTCCGTATCCTATGATTATTTCCTTTTCTGTGATTGCCAATCCGCCTGCTCAGTGTGGCAATTACGAGCTTTACCTTAAATGGATGACAACAACAGAATTCGACCCCTAGTTCCCAGTAGTTCCACTAGTCCTAGCGACGGTAGCGGCCACGGTAACGTGCGAGAAGGTGTGCTAAGAATCTCCGTGCCACGGATCGCTACCACCAATTTCTGGGTTTCACAAAGGATTTAGCACCATGGACCACATTTTCATCATAAGGCAAGCTGTACATAAGACACATGAGTATAATCAACCACTGTGCGTTGCTTTTGTGGACTATGAAAAAGCTTTGGACTCTGTCGAAACCTGGGCTGGCTGCTTGTTGTTGGCTACGGGCTGGGCTGTTCTGGAAGCTTTGCAGCGATGTCAGGTCGATTAGCGATACGTCGAAGTATCGAGAGCATTGTACGATGCTGCTTTTACGTCGGTTCTGATTTGGAGCGGTCAAAAAGGCCAATCCAATAGTATTGAGGTGTGCGATAGGGGGATGTCATTTCCCCAAAACTGTACACTAATCCTTGGGAGGACGTCTTTAAGACTTTAAACTGGTCAGAATGTGGCATAAATAGTAACGGCAAGTATCCCTCACCTCATTGTTTCACCGACGCTATCGTTGTGTTGGCCGAATCGTTGGAGAGCTTGCAGGAAATATTGCACAGCCTAAATGAATCCTCCCGACGTATTGGCCTTAGGATGAACTTGGTCAAGACAAAGGCCATGTTCAATGGACACATTCTCCCTAGGCCGGTCAACGTCGAAGGGGAATGGACTGGTCACACACACAGAAGAACAGATTGCAGATGGGCCAATGAGGTTCTGGACTGGAGGCCGCGTTTAGGAAAACGAAGTGTTGGTCGACCGTCCACCAGAAGGGAAGACGATCTCCGTACAGTCCGGGATGAATGCGAGTAGCAGGATATCAGTCGTCTTGGCGTTCATTGAAGGTGGGCGTATGTCTAGCAGTGGACCGATAATGATATTGATAATATAATAACAACAAATTCGATTTATGAGAGAACAACGTCTGTCGAGACAACTAATTTTAAGTAATTTCTGCAGCTTGGTAAGGTTTTATTTTGTGGTTCTTTTCTCAGGTTTTTCACACATTATCGATGCTATGCTATAGATAAGAGAATATTATATAGCCTATGTTCATCGAGAAAGTGTAGAGTTGTAATTGTAAAAGATTTTTCAATTCGATCCGGTCATTTCAAATTCCTATTCAATGCGAACGTACAATCAAATATTACTTCTGTATAATGTTAGTGTAAAAGTATGGGATGGACTTTGTGAATCCGATAAAGACATTCATTAAAAACGTTTCTTGAACAACATAATTTTAGCATATTTATACATGTAGGGTTCTTTCTCAGAATGTAATATAAAATGGTACACCTTACGGATTATCGTATAAACACTTGAAAACGCATTTGCGTAACTTTTATACGGCCGATTATGACCATCGGTAGTCACCATAAGGCGACCGCTCGTTTGTCCCCCAGACCTTATATAAAAAGAACCTACATATTGCCGCCCTTTCTCTCCAATGGCTATAGAAGAAAGGGCCCTGTGATTAGCCACGATCTTTATTTATTGGAAGCAATAGCAATAAAATAAATCTTTATTGGTAGGGTCACCAAATCCTATGCTAACAGTATGGTGGGCGTAAGGTGAAGATTAAGTTGGATTTAGGCGTATTTTACTTTCCTACATGGGCAGTTTTTGATTCACATATTCGTGAAATGTCTGACCAGATGTTGAGACTATATCGAGATGAATCCGCCGTCATGTGACTGTGCTGTCACGTTTCGTACGATTTGTGTGTGGCCGGCAGCCCATCGTGGAGGAGAATGGGCTGCGCATCTGCATGACAATTGCTCGAATATGTGGTGGCTGTCAGAGGGACCCAAATGATCGTTTGCCCCCCTATACTATAAAAATTATACTTCTTTGGCGTAACAAGATAAATAGAAACTTTTTTTTTAACCTTTCACTACCTTTGAAAAAGAGTACGGCACTAACAATAGAGAAAAGGTTATAGAAAGGTAACTTACTAACTTTTGATGACGGTGTGTGCGCGCTCCCTAAGGCACCAAAAGAAGTATAACTTTAAAAATGTCATTACTACTAATATACAAATGGACATATATCATCATCATTATCAGCCCTTATCGGTCCACTGCTGGACATAGGCCTCTTTCATTAAACGCCAAAACGACCGTTGTCCTGCTACTGTAGGGAGATCGTCTTCCCACTTGGAGACCGGTCGACCAGCACTTCGTTTTCCTAAACGCGGCCTCCACTCCAGAACCTTACTGGCCCATCTGCCGTCCGTTCTTCTGAGTATGTGAACAGCCCATTGCCCCTTCAGCGAGCTTATTCGTCGCGTGATATTGGATATTTTAGTTCTCTGCCTTATGACTTCGTATTGGATTCTGTCGGACAGAGAAACACCCAACATGGCACGTCCAATAGGCCGTGGAGCTACCGCAAACTTGCGGGTCAGTCCAGAACTAAGAGAGGTCATGTTTCGGCCCCGTAGGTCAATGTACATTATATCGGTTTACTTAAACAGGCAAATTACAAAACAGACGTTTTAAATTCTTTTCAGCTTCCACCTGTGGACTACCACGGGAAAATCAGATAGTTTCTATTAAACACTATTGCGCCGCGCGATAATAAATAGTCAGCAACACCCACATATGTAATACCAGAGGTCTCGCAGGGCTGTTAGAGATACTTGGGCTGTTTTTACTAAGAAACCTAAGTCGTGTCGGTGTGGAAATGTTTACATAAACCACTATATTATCCGTAAAAGTACTTGTTATAACATGCACCATTCCTGTAAACGTTACGTTATCTTCTCTTGATATAATAAAATTTAAATACGTATATGCTACCTATTTAAATATGTATATGCTACCTATTTAAATATGTATATGCTACATATTTAAATACGTATGTGCTACCTATTCTATATTATATATATGCAAAGGTACTAATGTAAATATACTTTAAACATCCTTTAATCTCTTTACAATCCACGGCGACATAGAATTTATAAGCTTAGAACATCCTGTGGTCCACTTAAGTGTGAGTTTATGCGCATTACGAGGCCGAATTTACATAATTACCCCACAAAAGTTATATTTACCTTGGCCAAAGTTTAAAATTTCTACCCAAATAAGTAGCATAATATAAACAAGTGGTATGATTCATACTTTGCAGTACGGAACCATGTGGGCAATTAAGGAGAGCCCCAGATCACTTCTAATTACTTGTACCATAACAATTGCCGGGCTACGGATGGCATGGAAACAAATATTACTGACTTACTTCTCATGGTTTTCTTTATGGTATAAGGGACAATCGAACTGTTAAAGCCTGACTACTACTTAGTAATAAACGTTAATGTTATCACAGTATTGCCAAAATGGGACCGGAAAAATATTTGTTTCTAACAAATTAGGCTGTCCGACAACCTAAACGAGTTCTAGATAGTCCAAAAGTAATTAGAAGGTAAAGAATAGCAAGACATATCATGTGATGACGTGGCAGATGTACACGCCTGCGACATCCGATTCCTTTACTCTGCTCATACTAAGAAAAGGTTAATAATATGTGTTACAAAAGTTGAAAGAAGTCCCATGCTCATGTATAACACATATGTGGAGAAAACTGAGCTGGATTTATTGTGTAACGTTTATTCAGAAAAATATAAAACATACTCATAAGAATAAGCAACGACGTGTCGTAAGCTAGCATTAAACCATATACGCTTTTTATTAATACTACAAATTATTATTCGCATAAAATCTATATAAGCTTTCTACATAGCTTACTTCATTTTGTAGATGATATGAGAATGTAGTTTCATTACAATTTTTCCGTAGAATCTGCTTTATACGATATTCAATAAAGTTTCCATGGTCACATACACATTATAATATATTAAGTCACTATTTACCTCTATTACAGGTTTAGCTAGACTCAGACCACAGGCCTATAATATTCGATTGTAGCCTCTATGAAAGTTATCTCCATAAAGTGATTATCGACTCATCTATAAGGTATATTTAAATGATTTTCAATCCAGACATCTAGATAACATTGCCAATAAAATAGAGCCCGGTAAAGCTGCCATCGTGGCAGCCACCCATCTCACTTACGATATCCGTATCACGATCGAAAGGTCTACAAAGAGATCATAGCGACCCACCAGATTAATTTTGATCTCCCTGAAGATATCAAATACTTAATTCGCTTGAAAAACCGCGTGAGACGTGAATACGACTGGCAAACCGTGTATTCGATTTCTGAAAAGTGAAGTATAAGTCGGTATAGAATTATTTCACAATAGAGGACGGGATCGCTTCCTAAGTAGTATAACACCTTGATGTACAGCCTTTTGGACCATCATTCGGGCCCTAGAGACCACATCTAATTACTTGTACCATTACAATTGCCGACTAAATATGCTCATCCGACTTAAACTCTCTCCTGCAATAGACGACTATGAAAAGCCGATATACTTGCCGAATCTCAATGTACCCCGAGTATCGTGCAGATAATCCCTTCTCATGTAGCCGAAGTACATCGGGATGTCGACCACCATCTTTCTCTAATACCAGAAGGCGACCCCATTTGTCCTACTGCTATTGGCGAGGTGAAAACCCTCATCCAAGATCTCGTCCCGAGATGGACCCGACGGAATCATAAACAAAATGCTTAAAATCTTGCCATCCGTTCACAAGAATTAATAGTGTGCACATTCAACGCCCTCTTTAAGGGATGCACGTTCCCAGACGTGAAAGAAAGGAAACCACAGTAATCAGTATTCATAAGCCAGCAAATCAAGAAACTTGGCCACAAACTACCGTCCAATAGCTAACGAACCGACGAGATATATGTCTCATGAATTCGTTTTGCCAGGGCAAGGGCTTTGTATTATCCTCGAATTTGTATAAGCTATAGAAAAGCGATATCCCGTGTTATATCCCTTTACACGAGCCTAAGGTCAGTCAGGTCAGGTTCAGTCAGTCCACGCTAATCTCTAAGGGGTTTCACTACGAGAGAATAGAAGTCCACTCTGAGTAGAGTAGAGCTATATGCTTCTGTGGTGCAGCTGTCGGCGGCACTAGGCATAGACATGCTGGACGCATCATTACGCCAGCAAATTTCTACAGCACCGAAGGACGCCGAGTAAACTCTGTGAAGTATCTCGGAATCACCCTTGTTCTTGCTTTCGCCTTCAAAGAACACATAACCAAAGTCAGTAATGAAGCGCTATATGTCAACAACAAGCTTACGCTCTACCAAGTCTGTAACCGCCAGACACGTTCTGTCAGACGAATACGACCACATCAAGACTGCTGTCGTGGGAGGGAAGGGATCGGTCCTTCTTTCGACACCAAACCTAGCCTCGTCATTAGGTGAGCGGTCATATCAATCCGATGAAGCTGTATAAGACTTCTCTTCACTTCCACAGCCTAAGTTCAGATCTGAAAAAAATATTGTTGACCTACCCAATACAAAACGGCCCTGTTCTTAAGAACGGCTAGCAGTAATGCAATACGGCGATTTATACTATGCGAATACGACATCAACACATAGATTGCGATACTTGTATCGCTCAATCGAGTAACCGGCGTTGGCAAGCTAAGTTCTGAATAAACGATGTAAAAACATACAAATGATTTGGCGCAGACAACACGATAAAATATGACGAAAAGTTTGCTGGCGTCGAGTGTTTGGAAACGAATAGCACAAAACAAGAATCAAAATTTTACATCACCAAATCCGCGAGCTATGTTATTGAACAAGTTCGAAACTCTTTATAATGGAGAATAAATGTGTATGAAATTTATAGTAATTTAATTGTTTTAATTTGTTTGAAGACCGACTCAGCTAGCGGCAGCAGACCGGGAGCGTGACGGTTTGTTGTTGTTTTGTTTGTTATTGTTATAATACAAATATTGAATATATAAAATTTCTTAAAGTTATAAAATTATATTTACGCTGTCTAGTCCCTGTAACACAAGTGCAACGCACAGGACTAGGCTTTGTTCTCTTTTTTGTTAATATTTCACCTACCAATAACTTAAAGTATACGGCACAATCAATACGATCTCCGTAGCCGGTTCAGGATAGATACGAGTAGCAGGAGTTCAGTCGTCCTAGCCTTCATAGATACGAGTAGCAGGAGTTCAGTCGTCCTAGCCTTCATAGATACGAGTAGCAGGAGTTCAGTCGTCCTAGCCTTCATTGAAAGAGGCATATGTCCAGCAGTGGACTGATAAGGACTGATAATGATGATGATAAGGCACAAACTACAGGCTTCTCTACAATGAATCTTTATAGTATAGGGAGAGCTTTAGGAAGGGGTACTACCATGCTGCATAGGAGGAGGTAGTGTCATGCATAGTGCATGACACTTGAATAGTATTCAACGGAATTGGCCTCACATGACCGGGGAGGTTACCTCTCGCTCACATAATGCTGCCGTAAAGAGACATGTTCAGTGTTGCGTTTCGTACGGTTTATGAGTAGCCGGTGGCCCATTGTGGGGGTAAGGAGGGCAATGCTCATGAGGGGGGCGAAGTTAATGGGAGGGCAACGCATCGGCATAATAATTATGTGTATGTTCATGGGCGTCGGTAGGCGTAAAAAGGCTCCGATTGCTCCTTTGCCCCCCTATTCTATATAAGAATAAACAAACGAGAAATCCGTGTTCTTTTACAATTACCGACGCCCATAAACATCAGCATTATTACTATGCCGATGCGCTGCTCTCCTATTAACCTCGCCCCCCTTCCCCATGAGCCATCTGAATTGTGCTTTTATTGGTTATACGATCAGAACCCTAGTTAGATAATAAACGACTCGGGTCCTTTTGACGACTACCGACACACATCGAGATCCGTACTACACTCCCCCTCCAATGGGCCACCGGTTACACGAAAAGCGCAGGATAGCTGTCACTTTACGGCGGTATCATGTGAGGAAGAGGTACCTCCTTAACCAGGCCCAATGTGGCTGCTATTCATGTCACTACCTCTTACTAAAACATTCGAAACTTTAGCATAATATGTAAATTTCTGGAATTATGCAAACCGCGGATATATATTTCTTCTGTCAGGCAGCCTGGATTTAACTGCGATACAGCATAATCAATAGGTGCTTAGTAGAAACTTGAAATAAATAATAGGAAATTATGACCTTACATTGAAAACAAAGTCCCTTAAAACTGTCTCAAACAATTATTAATTTAGCTCCTATTATTCACGAGCGGAGCCGGGGTGGATCGCTAATTTTTAAAATAAAATATCCATCTCAAAGCTAAAACAATGATAATGGTGTAGTATTTAAAATTTGTGAAATTTAAGGAAGCGTTACGAGAATGTATGAGGTTGGATGAAGTCCAAATCGACTGGCCTAACTACCAGTGACCTACTCGTTAAGTGCGTATTGCACGATTTGCAACTTTCTCGCTAAGAACGCCAAAGGAAGCGAACGTTAAGAGTTCAAGAGGCTGTAATTGCGAGGCCAATGAACGGCATTTGCTGTAAAGAGGTGTTTAATCTTACAATTGTTTTGTATACAATTTTCTTTTTCGCTGTTTTCTTTTGTTCTAAATTTAAATCACGCTTTGTGCATGCCATTATCATTAAGTATTATTACAAAAGTAAGGTTTATGATTAGCGACCGCTCTGGGAAATGATACATCGTGTTGTTGTATTACAGTTGTTAAATATCGTATTGATGAACTATAATAATACAGAGGATTTCGTGCAATCAACAATAGTTAATATACATTTTCTGTTTATTTTCACTTAGTTCTTTTTGTTCCCTATTTTACGTGTCTGCATGGATGTAGGAGGAGATCCTGCCCAGCTAGTTAATAGTTGAATTACGCCGCACTGTGGAAAATCGAACCATGTTTCGGCCTAAAAATATATGACCTCTTTATTTCTAACGATTAAACTGTCAAATTTTGAAAAATGTGAAGTAGTATATAAGGTTTCGAATGCGATATTCATTCACTCATTCATTATGAGCCCTTATCGGTCCACTGCTGGACATAGGCCTCTCTCAATGGAGGCCAAGTTCTCCTGCTACTCGCATCTATCCCGGACCATACATAACTAATATATACGCGCAAATGGCAAAACAACAGCAAGATGAGTATAATTAATTTTAGTATACTGTATAAAAAATCATAGTCAATTTACACAACGATGTAAAAATTATGTTATTTCTTTACAAGCTATTAAAAGTATCCCCATTTTTATCAATTTCTTAAAACAAATATGAATAAAAAATAAGGTAGTACGTAAGTTGGTAGTGATAAATAATTACTGATTAATAAAACAAAATATTCTAGAAAATACATATATAATACATATTGAATAATCGTTATGCTTTCATTAACGTGACTATTTAATGGCTTTTATCGCATTTTTTTTAGATTATATATTCTCATCATTTATTATTTGTAACTTAAACATATTTTTACATTTATTTGTACAACAGGACAGCATGAGGATTTCGACACATTCGTTCATGACGGTGATTCTCCCTCATTCCACAAGGAAATCTAAAGAATCGCGATCAAATCCGTTAAATAGTCACAACAATGAAAGCATAACGATTATTCAATATATATTACATATGTTACAACAATGAATAACATCCGCGTAAATATACAAAAAACAATCGTTAGGCTTATGAACACATGTTTCTAAATACATTATTGGTGCATTTTTACTAAACTTGAGTATGTTCAGGATCTTTTATAGATTCGCTTACTTTCAGAAGGTCTAGACAAATGAACAAATTCCCCAGCTTCATATAATCAGTACATTCCATGCTTTGTTCTAATGGTAAAATATTGTCAAAATTTGTGTCAAAATGACATGGTTTTTTGTACTGTGGTTTGTATAAACGACTCCAAACCTAGTAAGCAAGGTTGACTTTTCAAGAAAGTATGATCATATCATATGCACAATCAAGGACGATTTTGAATTCCATGTTATTTATTATATTTATAAATCAATGGTCCACAGACACTCTTTTTGATTAACATATTTTTTTCTATGTTGCTTAGACGCATAAGTAAATATCAAATAGCACCGGCTTCGTCCATAAATAAATTATACACTAGAACTTTGGGAATCGCCCTAACCATAAGTGGAAGCCGCATGAAAATACGTTTAAAAGATTTTGAGAAAATCGACCACATAAAGACAGATGGGACCTTATTTTATAATTAGTGTATATAGATTAAAAAAAGAAAGCGTACTATTACGTTATTAGAGTTGTAGAAATGTGGCCTCTGGCCAGTGTTGGGGTCACAACGGTATGTTAATAATAAAAATACTATTGGGCTTGCTGCTGACGTCTCAAGCAATGCGCAAAAGGGATAAACAAAATTAATCATCTCAAACAAAATTTGTTTTCAGCCAACTTCTGTGGCAACATATTATCCAGATAATGCAATTTTCCTAAATACAAACTTCCAGTGCGGCATTAATGCGAAGTAAACATAGTTTATTATCGTGAAGAGGGCTGTAAACGAGAAGCGAGAACACACGACTCTGGCATGCGTCGAGGAGTGTCATATATATGCTAGAACAACACATTACACAGATTAAATTTGGATAATGCATTTTATATACAACATCTTACTGTAAATACAATAAGTTGAAATTTCTTTGTCACAACATTACCATTGTTACTATTACATACACCTTAAATGTATCTGTATTGATGTTATAAAGCTGAAAATATTGTTCTTTCGGCTGAACGCGCCAATCTCAGGAACAACTGGTCTAATTCAACATATTATTTTAGTGTTAGACAATCCATGTAATGTAATGATTATGATATGTGGCACACTGTTCGCTCTGCCTATCCTATTTTGGAACTAGCGCGAAGATGTGTTGTTGTGGTTGTAGAGACCATTTACCGATGTCACAAGATACCGGCGCAAGTGACATCCTCGGTGTTGCGAAGGTAAGAAGGGCAGCACATCGACACAGAAGTTATGTTGGTGTTTATGGACGTCGGTAGTCGTAAAAAGGCTCCAATTTCTCGTTTGACCCCTATGATTATAAAAAAAATTGGCAATATTGATCAAAAATAATGAAAGTAATTCATGAATTGCATTAGTATAATGTACCTCTTGTTGAGCAAATAGTCTCGATGTCGATGATGGATTACTTTCAAAGCGATCGTAAACTTGGACCAAAGATTTCATGGAAATTTGTATTTGCTCTTACGGGTTTTAAGGATCGTACTTAAAAGTTTTAAGCCGATCCTTATTGTTGCTAAATCCGCCCTTCAGTGGGGACGACCTTCCAGATACCTTCACCAGTTCACCCCTATTTAATTGAGTATTTTTCTTAGTGAAAAATAATTCCCGAAAGCCCGTAGGTATGTAATTACATATTGACCATAACACGCTGTGTTATATTTTTATAGTAAAGGGGAAAAAACCAGAAGACAGCCATTTTTATAACAAACGAATCTAATGAACATCCGCATAATTGTTATACAATGCCAGCAACCGTCAAATTATAAACCACACGAAACACATCCGCATAGCTGTTGCACTTTGCTACAGCATCATGTGCGCAAAAAGCCCTAGTCATTTCCAGTTCGGCTACAATGCGGCATGGCACTACCTCTTATTAAGTATTACGTGTAGCAGAACAATAAAAATAATCAGCTATAAGATGGTTCCTAGCAGAATATTGAATAATTAAGTCAATAGGGTCAAGCCAACGATGAACGAGACAATACATTTTAGTCTACTGATTGCTCGTGTGGGGCTCGCGGCACACACTCCACAAACCCTTCACCCCTCCGCGATGCCACTGGTGCCACCGTTGCTGAAGTGTCCCGGTACAACAAAACATTGAGGGCAACTCGGCGACCTTTGCATCCCCTTTGGGACCGAGGCCCCCTCCACAGCAGGGTTGCTCCGCAACACAGGACAACCCCTACAATTTTTGGAACAGCGCAATCGTGTAAGGTTCCTATCCTCGCCCCTTGCCCCGTACGCAAAAGTGCCCCCTTTATTGCTCTTTTAACCCCTATTCTATAAGTTAAGGTTCAAACGTTCCCCTTCAATTGTTTACCCCAGGCTATTGAGCACCACCGCCTCAACAAGGCTCGATCCAATGTGGTGTAGTATCACCAGCCTTGTCCAATGAATTGTGACTTCAAACATCATCACAAACGATGGAACATCTTTGACCTCTATGCCCGGCTGGTTAGGTGCACTGCGTCCAATCACATCAGAGCTACAGATGACGCAGTCGCCCCTGCTAAGTTCGGGGCGGATATCATTTAGAGCCCAATTGGTTCGAAAAGAATTATAAGGACCTAATCTAGTGACAGTCGACAGTCCGACGCTTCCGAAGAGAAGTACACTGGAAACCGTATGGTATATGTGCCTTCGGATATTTGTGATCTGTTGCGGTGTAACACACAACACTTCAGAGAGCAAGCAAAGTTTTTGATTCTGGTTCTCCTTGTCTTGTAGGGCTACGGTACCATCGGAATGTGTATACAAGGAGTAACGCCAGATAGACTATGCATACTGCTAGTTTCTACAACATTCGCTATTTTTTTTATATACTAATATTTTTTTAATAGGGCGACTAAAATGGGCGCCGCCCATGAAACTCCACATGATTACTATGCCGATGCGTTACCCTCCTTCGCCCCTCCCATCCCAAGATGGACCACCAGGTACTAGCAAACCGCACGAAATGCGACACTGCAGATATCACTTTACGACGGTATTGTGTGAACGAGAGATACCTCCCCGGTCGTGCCAGCCCAATTCCATTGCATAGGAGCATGTAGTGTCATGCACTATGCATGATTCTACCTCCTCCTGTGCAGCATGGCACTATCTCTTCCTTCTAAATTCTACGAGGTGAGCGTAATTTAAGAACTCTTCAGCATTATATTACTGTTAGTATAGAAGTAATAAGTACATTGAAAAGCTGTGGGATGTTGTAAGTTTTTCACATGAAGACTTCTTATGTGGCAAATCGAATGAGAAAATATCAATTTCAGCTGTTCAAGCAATAAGGCAGAAGAAAAAAATAGATCACAAACATTTCTTGTTATAGAAGTAACAAAAGGTTAATTGAATACCGTACATGTTGTTGGACTAGCTTCTCGGTTCCAGTGTTTACTGAGAAAGATGGATCACAATACAAACAAGCAAGACGCCCCTTTATACGACTATCTAAGATCACTTACTCGCTTTCAATTTAATTTATTGGGGTATGTTATATGTTACTAATTGTGGCCCGTTGTTTCACCGCTATCAAACTAAATCTATCGATCTAATCGATATCGACGATCTAAATCGTCTTTGAAAGTCCTACTACACGTAGGCCGTTATTCGCCCACACGAAAATTTAACATTATAAAATACAAAATCTAAGTCTTGATATATGTCAAATATAATTTAAACAAGTTAAAACTCGGAAGTGTAAAATCATAAAACTACGTTATAAGTCGACGTCACTTTTATTCAAATAGTTACACTAATTCAATAAAAGTGGCTCTTACACCCCTCGCCTGTAGCATAGCTACGTGTAGCAATAGGCGTGTGCTACGAAGTACAGATAATTTAGTTATAAACGTTCCCTTCTGTTGGTAGTCTTATACGGTTCTGTTATAAAAAAATCGTAAACCCTGCTTCGGAAATATCCAATTTTAGATCATTATTTTGAACCACACCTTATCACAAAAGACAAAATGAGACAGGATTATTGTGCATAGATTATAAACACAACCCATTTATTCATTCAAGGGTATTACGTTCAATTTTACGATAAAGCTAGTGGTATTTTAATACTTTTCTTTTGTAAAGTCTACCGAAATGCACTAAACAATAAAACCCATTTGAAGTGACTCTTCACGAATAAATATTTATAAGTATATTTTAAACAGCAATAAAATAACATTCCTAATTACAAACTCTACCAAGTAACGTGACGTGTGCAGGATGGGTCTGAGACGTCTGTCACTTCAAGTATGAAAATATCTTGTTTACATTTCATGTAAACGAAACAAAATACAAATCTTTATTTCAGTTTAGTTTTAATATAAGCATTATGGGATTGTGAAAGAAACGAAAAAATTATATTGGAATGTCATGATTTAGAAGTAGGTATTAAATATCTTCTTTTAATATAACATTCATTATAAAATTCGGGAATTACAAGACCAGATTATTGATGGATATTCAGAGCGCATATTAAATCCGGGTAGTGTTTAACGTATCTTTATATAAAAATATTATTCATGTAGTAAAATATCACACAAATCTATGACAATATTTTGCTTCATCAAAATAGTATACACGCATATTTACGAGTATTTTATTGTAGGCATTTTCTCACATGTATACAATATGTCCAAATTTCGAAACACCTATCGAAAATCATCCATTTTCATTAAAGTGTATATTAAACTGATAAAATCATACCAAAACTTATAAAACATACTCGAGATGAAGCGACATTAACATTAGGCCTTGAAATTTGTCAAGGTCGTAACTGGGAGTATGGTTAGCTTATTTGGTTGTTTGTGTCTTCCAACTCTGTGAAAATGACGACAGGAGGTCTTAGTGGCGATTTCTTCATTGTGCCCAACTGAACATAGGTTATACGTACCCAAGTCAAGTCGGTGGTAGCGATCTGTAGTTCGGAGCTTCTTAGCACCCCTTGTTCCACCGTAACCGTGGCTGGGACTAGTGGAATTACCGGGAACTAGAGGCCAAATGCTACTGCTGTCGACCATTTGAGGTTAGTGCTAACAATTGCCACGCTGAGCAGGCGGATCGGCAATCGCAGATTAGGTTTCGGACCGGCGCCTCTGCTGCCTGTCGCCGAACCGATTGATGGTACCGTCATCGCACGGCGCGAGCGCCGTCCAGTACTTCCGTCTATTTCACTGTCACTAAGATACGGATGGGACTCCAAACGACCAGCTCGCTGAAGCCTTTTTGTTGTTAAGATACTAGTGCCCTTTGATGACTCTTACGTCACCCTGGGCATGGATTGTGGGTGAGGGTATTCTCTGGCCGCCCCCACACAGTTCACCATGTGGGAATAATATCTCCGTGCAGTAGCTGGTCCGGGGAAGACGCGAGTAGCGGGAGATCGGTCGTCCTAGCGTTCATTGAGAGAGGCCTATCTCCAGCGGTGGACCGATAATGGCTGATAATGAATGAATGAAATGAACATATGTATCTTATAATAAAATCTTTTGGGAAATTCAGAAAATCAGTCCATTATAAAAATACAAATTTATCATTAGAAAGCAGAAAAGGACGAAAGGAGACATCTAAAGGTTCTGACTTCTTGTTTTCCCCCCGTAATATAAAAAAACTGCCCAAAAGCGAGTAGGACTCGTCTGTGTAGGGTTCTGTATCATCGACCATTTAACTACCGAGGGTAAATTGTGAAAAAAATGGAATTATAGTTATTACATTTTTTACAATTTATAATTATTCCATTTATTTACAATGGAAATATAATTATTCCATTTTTTACAGTTTAACCCTCGGTAGTTAAACTATAAGGGTTCCTTTTTTGCCATTTGGCTACTGAACCATAATAACATCCAAATCAGGTTTAGTATTCCAAAGTTGCTTCAAATTTATTGCTTTACCGATAACACAAGCTTTCAACAGTTCAGTTGTAAAAATCGTAGTGATTTTAATTTGTTGGGGCTCGTAAGAATTTATAGCAAATAAACCGTTTCTTGACTCGCCATTCAGGTTCCAAGTTCCTTTTATACATTTCTTTAAAAGATCTTGTAATACATATGCTACCAATTAAGCGAATCCATTCACCTATTGATTTATTGAGATCATGTCATGAGACTTAATCCCTCAAAAGTACTATGGACACGTCATTACAGAAAGTTAACATTAGCTGCCCATCGTACTATTTTTTTATAGCATAGGGAGGCAAATTAGAAATGAGAGCCCTTTGACGACAACCATCACCCATAGACATCCACATAATTGTCATGCAGATGCTAAGCTCTCCTTTCCGCCTCCAATGGGCCACTTACCGCACGCTACTCTCAAACCGTACGAAATGCTATGGAATATCTTTCACTTTAGAGCGGTAACATGTAAGTGATAGGTATGTCCCCGGTGGTGCCACTCCCCTTCGGGTGCAATGCAACCGCTTCATCATCATCAGCTCGATGACGTCTGCTGCTGTACATAGGCCTCCTTCACAGAGCGCCATTGGTCACGGTCACCATAGCACTGCCTCTTACCAACATATATTTCAGTTCCAAGACTAAAATTATTTAGAAGAAATCCGTCTCTTTTGTGTAATAAGGACCCCTAGATGAACCGCATTCCTCAGATTATTTTTAACACCCTACCCGATCATGAGTACATGTTAGAAGGGATTTAGGGATTCTTATCTGCAGGGATAAGAATCCCTAAGTCATCTAATAAAGGTTCGTTTGGGATCTTAGTGGGCTATGTTAATGGGATGAGGCATTTCTTTGCGGAGATTTATGGTCCAAAACATAATGATATTTTATTGTAATACTAGCATCACCCCGTTGTTTCACCCGCCTAACTCTGAGCCTATTAGTCGTAGCGTCATGGTTTATAACATATAGCCTACCTCGTTAAATGGACAGTGAGGAATGGACGTTAAAAGTGATAGGATGGCAAGGCATATGCGTAACAATCATGTGAATGCCAATGGGCGTCGGTAGTCATCATAAGGCTCCCATTGCTCGTTTGCCCCCTTATGTTAGAAGAGAAATCAACATAAAAATATTTTTTTAATTCAGGCTACAAATTCATTTCAATTCAGAGATTGGCGCGTTGAAACAAACAAACAAACTCTCCAGCTTAAATTACAATAGAACTACTTTTATGGATTAATTCGCGGTTTATTTAATTGTCACAGGTAGTTTTATTGTAATGAGTAACATTCGCGTAAACTTAAGACATCAGTCTCCAGCTTCATATTGTTAATATAGATTATCTGTGGTGCTGTGGTGTAAGTTCTAACTGATAATCTTACCAACACCACAACCTGGCTATAACGTTTCTGCACCAGGTGATGTCGGTTGGCCCTAAATTAGGGCCAGCTTTTACACAGACTGAGTGCCATCTACCCTTTGCAATCCAAAAGGGAAACAACAACTCCTAGATAAAGTCGTATTCAGATTAGGAATAGGTAGTACCATGCTGCATGGGAGATGGTAGTTGCCATGCTGCATGGGAGGTGGTAGTGCCGCGCATAGTTCTTTACACTACATCCTCCTATGCAACGGAATTGGGCCGGCACGACCGGGGAGGTACCTCTCGCTGACATGATACCGCCGTCAAGTGACATCTTCGTCATCGTGTTTCGTGCGGTTTGTAAGTAGCCGGCGGTTCACGGGGAGGGGCGAGAACGAGGGCGACGCATCGTCATAGTAATTATGTGGATATTCATAGGCGTCGGTAGTCGTAAAAAGTTCCCGTCCGCTCGTTTGCCCACATATTCCATAAAAAATACACTGGTCCTGGTTTTTTCGCGATGTGCTTAAGTTAAGACTCATTGGTATATGCTGGTGTTCAAACTTATTAACCACGGGAATGTACATCCGAAGCGCTAACCGCGACCGCCGAGGCTCTCTCGCGTAAGTAAATTTGCATGTGGCAATTTTTTCGGATCGCAGGAACGTAAAAAAACGGTCGAGTAAATGTTACTATTCGTACAGAAAGATTTCTGTACTTACGATAGTTTTGCACCAAGACCACCGCTGAAAGGCGAAGGTTTACGGTAGTGTTACCCCAGTGAACGCGGTCATCGGAAGTTAACTATATGGCAGGGGGGCATTAATGGTAAGTAAATCGGAAGTTTTAAGTAATCACATAAATTAAGACACATTTTTTATAGTATAGGGGGACAAACGAGAAACCGAAGCCTTTTTACAACTACAGGCGGCCATGAACATTGTTACTATGCCGATGCGTTGCCCTTCTTACCTCGACCCCTCCAATGGGCCATTTCCGATTCCGACAAATGTAGTTTCAACTCACCTAAGATGATATAAGAACGGTAGGAACGGTAACCTATCTGTATAAATCGTAGGTGTGTGGATGTATATGGATCAAAAAGAATGATGGACATACTAGAGCATAGCACTATGCACTACACATTATATAGTATACCACCATCATCATTATCAACATTATCACCCCTTATCGGTCCACTGCTGGGCATCTTTCAATGAACGCCAATACGACCGAATCTCCTGCTTCTCGCATCCATCCCGCACAAGTAACACAATACAAGTTGGTTTAAATACAGTTTGGATTGCTTTCCGTATCAAACATATTTATCATTACTGAATTATAATACTGAACGGGGTTTTTAATTTAATGACTACCGACGCCCGTACACATCCACATTGCCTTGGAGATATGTTGCCGGTCTTCCTTCTTCCATCCGTTGGGCACTGCCAACTCATAGACGAAACGGTACGGCATGCACGCGTCCGTCTCGCACTTGGCCTCATCTCTGGGCGATCACACGTGTAGATAATTGAGTGTGTCATTGCTGTATTGCAAGCGAATAGTGTGTTGGTTAAAATATCACTCTACTGAAATGACTGCTATACCTACTGGGGCATCGCATGGCATTATTTTATGAGGGTCGGAATAACGCAAATCTAAAGATTCTGACTGGATTGCTAATAAGTTTATACAAAATATACAAAATGCGGGCAACATCATCTATGTAAAAAAAAAAAACAAAAAAATGCGCGATTTAAAAAAAAGCCCTATTTTGAAAAAATGCGCGTGAAATAGCGTCTTGCTTCTTATAAATCATGACTTTACATTGTATTTTGTTTTCGTTGGAAATATGTTAACGTTTTTGTCTTTTCAGCTTACAGACACTTTCCGTATCCGGCCATTACAATGTCGGAGGTTTCGGGTGCAAGAAGATGATTTATTGTTCCGGACAATGATTTATGCTGCTTTGAAAATTTTATAAAGCGTTGCATGATTTGATCTCAACTAAATTTTGTTTGTTTTTCATTTACAAAGTTTGTTTTTTTTTTTTTGAAACATAGGCTCCGGCTTTTTTTTACTACACTTTTTTGTATATTACAGAGGGATAAACGAGTTGTCGGAGATCTTAGGTGACTACCGACGCCCATAAGTATCGGCATATATTTGCTGATGCATTGCCCCCCTTTCCTCCTCCCCTCCAATGGGCTACCGGCTACACTCACAGAAACGTTACACCAAAGCTATCACTTTGCCTAGCTAGAGCTAGCGGCACCTTTCCGGTCGTTGCGGCCCAAATCGGATGTAATATAGCATATCACTACCTCTTTTTAAAATACAGGTTAACATTGATTACTACTTTCAAATATATACAATTCTGTTTTATTTTATTTTCAGAATCTCGGAACCCTACTAGCCATTCTGGTATGTACAATCATTTACTTAACTAAGTTATTTATTATTCTCTAGGTTTAGGTATGTCAACTCTATTTCCACACACCCGTGTTTAGATCTAGATACGGCCAATCATTCGGAATTTAATTTTCTGATTCTTATTTTTTCTTTTTGTACGCAGGAGTTTTGTAAGTGAGAACTCAGACAAAGTGATTTCTATAATTTTTTTTGAATATACTTTAGATAGAATATTTTTGTGTATGTTTTATGTTGTTACCACTTACTTTCAAATTTTTGAAAAGCATGACCTTGGGGATAAATAAAGGCCTGACATGGGTAAAATATAAATATCTTGATATGTTTATTTTCATCGATCATATAAAATGTAATAAATTTATATGTAATAATTGAATTACCTGAATTATTGATTTAACATATAATAATAAGTTTGATCATTGTGTTACTACTACAATACTAATTCGAGGAACAAATTATGCATTACAAATAATGAGATTTTAGGGTTACGTACGCAACGGATAAAAAAGGGACCTTACTACTAAGACTCTGTTGTCATTTGTCCATATGTTTATCATCTGGCTGTACCTCAAGAATCATGTTAGGAAACACAGAAGAAACAAAATCTTATATTATGTGTAATTTGTCTCAAATAAAAATATATATGTTTGTTGACTTCATCACGTTTTAATGATTGTACCATCCGTTGGTGCAGTACACGGGGTCTACGAATCCAACTCATACTTGGCCGGTCTTACTCTTTATAATACAAAAAGAGATTTTCATTTCATAGGTTACGTAACACTGCTTGATTCAATTGCACGATTGAGCAGAAACATTGTACCAAACAATGAAAACTATTGTCCAAAAAGTAAAAGACACGCTATGTTTTCGCTTGTTTCGAATTTTTGTTTCTTGTACGTTTGTTTTTTGTGTTACGTCAAATATCGTGCGCAGGAAACAAACTCAGTTTAAAATAAATGAAGCGAAATAAAAGAACACAAACATTAAGGCAGCCTAGCACGACAAGGGTTTCTTGTACCAATGTATAAACATAGTTACCATTTTAACTAGATATATAATTTGCCTGGGTCTAAGAAGTAATGTAGTACAATTTTTTGAGAAAGAGTTAGTTTCAATCATTATGGATGACTCTAAGCCGCATAAGCTGCATGTGCGCAGCCGAACTGCACTAGCACGACCGAAGACGCATCTCTCCCTCACGGTCTCAACGTGTAGACTTTGGAATAATTCACCACATACAGACAGACAGCTTTTGATGACATTTTTATAATATGTATATCAAAATGTGCAATGCAAAGGCATAAAGCGTTACTAATTTTACCATAAGACGATCTCACTAACCGCACGAAAACTTTGCGGCAGACGCACATGTAAGAGATACCTGCCCATCCGTGCCAGATTTCTTCGTTGAAATGTAGCGTCACCCTACCTCTGGGTAAGTAAAATACGTATCTAAAATCTCATAAGGAGCTGTCTATGAATTATTTGATATCGACGGCCTCTTGAATCGCCTTTGAGTGAAAGATTCCATTACAAAATTCATACCAGAGTAAAAATGTGAAAAATATTCCTTAGCTAAAGTGAGTTCTTAAGTTAACAAAATAAGATGAGTATTTCTTCCAAGGATTTGTTCGTCTCCCGTGTTGAAAGCTAAAAATGCTACGTCATTTCCAAAACAAATTGTGAATTATTTTTATTATTGGCTTATTTTCTGAATCACTTCTAATTTAATTCAACTGGGCCTATAGATAAATTAAAAAGGAATGAATTTTGGGTGAATAAGTAAAGGTTATGCTTGTTAAAGACTAATAGGACCAGGAGTAGCACATTGCTTTTACAAAGTTAAAAGTGCCAAGTTGCATGTAAGAGCTAGTGGAATGCTGCATGGCACTAGCCATGCACGGTGTATGATATTACTCTCGCTCAATTGATACCGCCGTAGAGTGACACTAATAGTGTCGCGTTTCGTGCGATTTGTGAGTAGCCGGTGGCCTGGGGAGGGGAGCTGAAAGGAGGGCAACGCATAAGCGTAAAAATTATGCTGATTTTCATGGGCGTCGGTAACAGTTGAAAGGCTCCGATTACTCGTTTGCCCCCTATACTATATAAAAAACCTTACATCGGATGATCAGGTTTTCACACAGTATAGGCCATAAATTATAATTTAGGTAGTGCAAAAATCCTACCATACAGATCAAATTCATGTGTTTTTTTTAGTCTAGGGGTAAACGACAAATTGGAGCCTTTTGACGGCCACCGACGCCCATAGACATCCGCATTATGGTCATGCAGGTGCGTTACTCACCTTTCCTCCTCCCCTCCAATAGGCCACCGACTACCCATACACCGCGCGAAGCGCCGCAGAGTAGCTCTCACAATGCAGCGTGACACTAACTCCTGCTAAAGCCTAGTTCGGGTTTTACATCTGTACAATGTTCTCTGTACAGTCTGTACAAAATCCATTAGTTGTAAACATATCTTTATGCGGTCACCTCATATCGAACCCGAGATGTTCCCAGCAATACATTTCAATACGACGATTCAAATCTGTGAAGGACATTCACACAAATACAACAGTGGACTTCAACTCACAATTCAGTTACTGTAATAGGATTTCACTGGACTAAGTACATACGCCACTCGTTTTACCCCAAGTCCGAGGTCGCAATTTACTTGTCAAAGGGTGTCGGTCCACACGTCGGCTTGCAAATTGCCTCCCCCATTACCGCCCGGGGAACAGAATCACCGAGCGCGCCACGCTCGTGTGTTTTTTTTGCACGGAATCGAACTGTATTGTTGGTGCTTTTCCATAACTTTTTTCTATATATCTTCGATGTTCAGTTTTACCGTGTGAATAAATGAAAATCCACTGGATATTTTGGAGTTGTGGAAGGGTTTATTCGTGCATATGTTTGTATGTTTATATGTAAGTAGATATCTATGTTCCCAACAGTCCAAGCGGTTTGTCAAATTTTAATGTGTGAGAGATTCCGTTCGGTTGGCATTGATAAAGACCGAGGCAAAGAGTCAATCTATACTTAATAATATGAAGCTAAAGTGTTTGCTTGTTTGAACGTGCCAATTACAGGAAATACTATCCCGAATTGAAAGTTACTGTTTGTTTCCAATAGTCCATTTATCCAGGAAGGATATACGCTATATATTATGACGCGAGGACTAATAGCAGTATGAATCCACGGGATGATGCTTGTTTAAATACATCAGTCGGTTTTAAAATATGTTTCAATTAAATTATGGATATACTATGGGGTCGAATTTTAGTAAGAAGTAGTGCCATGCTGCATTGAAGTAGAATTGTGCCGGAGCGACCGGTGTAAAGTGTCATCTTAGGTATCGTATTTCGTGCGGTTTGTGAGTATCCGGCGGCCCATTGGGAGGAGGGCATATCATTTATGTTGATGCGAGCGCCGGTAGTCGTAAAAACGCACCGATTGCTCGTTTCTCCTTAAAGTATACAAAAAAAACATACAGCAGGAAAAGCTCCAGCTTCCGTACCAGATAAGTGGGCGAGAAAAGGAGGCCTTACTTAGTTGGGACTAGGGGTCAGGAACAAATCTAACCTAACTGCACGGACTCGACGTCGGAGAGGGCTATTCAAATTTGTTTGATTATCCCTGACAGGCCCGCGGGGTTTTAATGGGCATTCGAATCATTCGCCTGTCCCACACACAAATGCATGCAAGAAATTCATGATTATGCAGTTCCACACCGCACACCCTTCCCTCCAGTGGATGGACCACCACCATAGTTACAAACCTAAGTGATTTGGAAATTTTTTATTGCTTCATCATAAAAGGTCTCAAGTACGCATAGTTATGAACTAGTTGAATTCATGCAAATAGTAACAAAATATTTTGGTAAATTAATTTTCCCGTGATCCGAGCCGGTAATTTGTTTCTAATCGGATTAAATCGAAATAATCGTATTACCACATGGAGGATTCTAATAAAATTAATTAGCGGAAATTGATTGCATATTACATGGTGCAACATTTAAAACAAATATCCTCACAAATAAATTAATCCAATAAAATGAGAAATGTTTCGATTTTGAGAGTTTCAAATAAGTTTCGAAAACCCTATTAAAAATGCTCTTATTATAGTGAGAGTTATATGCTACTCGGCAGCCGATCTGGGCCGACCGGGGCTGTACCCCTCGCTCATATGATACCACAGTTGAACTTCGCAGTCGTATTTTTCTTCTCAAAAAAATGGGCTACGCGCGGCCGCCATCATAAAGGCTCACAGATACCGCTCAAAGGGTTGATTCTCCAGAAAATATTAGACACTATTGAGAAAACGATGAAGATTGATTGGAGACGACGAATTGGGGCAGGGTAACATTACCGGCGTGCAGTGCAGTAACGTAAGAGGTGATAGGTTGGAGTCCCGTTCAGGTCATGTCGTCATGTATTAGTGGTAAATGTCCCCCTCGTTTGCCTCCCAATTCTATAAAAAAAAAAAAAAAATACTGTGACGTCATATTTTTTTGGTGCAGTTTTAATGACTTACGAGACGTTGTCACGTCAAAAACTACTTTTCTGTTAGTATTTCCTGTATGAACAAACATTACAGTTGTATCATGACACAAAATCACGCCGTCCCTAGCACGTGCGGGTACGCGGGCTCCATATAATTGGAAATATAATATTATATTGAAGTTAGTAAATGTAAGAAGATATTACACGTGTATTTTGCTTATATTATGTGCATAATCATTTTGTACTTGATCCCTTTCTGATCTACATCCATGTGCCTATAACAGGTGATCAACTATATGTGAATAATGTGTTCGTGAATAACAACCGACTCCAACACATCAATCCTCCCATCATATGCATCACCGCCGTCATCAATATACAGACTTTAAGATACATTTTAGAAAGAGATAGTGCCATGTTGCATAGGAGGATGTAGTTCCAGGCATGGTGCATGACACTACATCCACTTATGCAACGGAATTGGGCGGGCACGACGATACCTCTCGCTCACATAATACCGCCGAGAAGTGACATCTTCAGTGTCGCGTTTAGGGCGCAATGTGAGTAGCCGGTGGCCCATTGGGTCGGCGACGAAGGAGAGACACATCAATCCGTGTGAATATTTTTCGTGTATAACAAACAACCAACTCCATCACATCAATCCTCTCTTGACTTGGCGTGGCAGTGGGGTTCAGTAGAGTGGGGTGAATCGAGACACTTTGGTTGAAGCTAATTGAACCGAGGAGGCTGCTCTTTGTATCCCTTTATAAGGAGAGAGGATTAAAGAGTAGGAGGAAGATCTTTGTTACCCTCTTATAAGAAAAGGGGACAAAATGTTAAGGAGTCTGAACTTTTGTGCACTGGGCCCTTGCCAAGTGCACAAAAGTACACAAATCACACACCCCTTGGTGAGGCTGTGAATCTCATCCCATTGCACTATTCCAAAGTTGGCCTCACCTAAGCTCACCTCTCGGTCCCATAGGGCGCTGACTAGCCTACTACTAACTAACTAGGTGCCCTGATGATTTGTTGTACCGTGCCACCTTACCATAGGCGGCACTGATGGCACTCGCCGTGGTTTTAGTGGGTATAGGGCACAATAGTGTGCCGCGAGCCCCACACACCACTGGATCCCACCCAGGTCCTATAAAGGCGCGAAAATGCGCTTCCTCGCGTCAGGAAAAAAGTGTATGCAAGAATAACCTAGATACAGTCATATTTAAAACAAAAGAATAAAATTTGTTAAAAATGATACAGTCATTAAATAGTAATTTAAGTAGTCGCTATTTGTGCCAAAAGTCCCATTACTACTCACTACTCGTAGTGACTCTTCACTTATAACACATTCAAAAGACTTCGGTTATATTTTATACCTTTATATAATACACTAGCAGTCCGTCTCGGCTTCGCACTGATGTTACAAATAATGGCACAAATTAATTGATACAAAAATACAAAAAATTATGTGCAGTAAATCCTCATAAGTAAATTATACACACACAGGAACGTCAGTCGCGACAGCTAGTTGTCAATAATTATTGCAGCTTTTACTTTTTTTTTTCACATATTTGGTTAATTCATCGAAGTTTTTATAATCATCTATATCGATTCAGACTTTTCTTTATTTTTTTTTTTATAGAATAGTGGGGCAAACGAGAAATCGGAGCCATTTTACGACTACCGACGTCCATGAACATCCACATCATTACTATGCCGATGCTTTGCCCTCCGACCACCCCCCTAGGACCACCGGCTACTCACAAACCGCACGAAACGCGACACACATGAAGATGTCTCTTTACGGCGTTGTTATGTGAGCGAGATGTACCGCCCCGGTCGTGCCGGCCCGATCCCGTTGCACAGGAAGATGTAGTATCATGCACTATGCATGGCGCTACCTCATCCTAAATAATTATCCTAAAATCTTGTTATTTTGCCTATGTTCATCACACATAATGTAGAATTGTAATGGTAAAAGTATTTTTCAATTCCACTAGTAGTTTCAGAGAATATCCAATGCAAACAAACAAACAAATAATAAAATATTTCCTCGTTATAATATTAGTATAGGCTGTTGTTAACGGCCAAATTTCGGATACGGTGGTCATCTCTAGTGCATGCCATGTCATAATAAAACCATGTATTTTACTCATAACACTTAAACCTCTTCACATTCGCGGACGAATCCGCGAGTGGTGTCTTGTTCAATAAATATATAACTTTATGAATTACAATGTTAACACTGGTACGTGCCACTTCTAAAACATTACACGCACTGTAACATTTCAATACCCCACCCCAAAATAGATTTCAATTCAAATTTTGGTCATAAAACGCTGAACAATTTTCAATTTTTTTTTAGCATTTTATTATTTTTTATTTGTTTTAACTCATTATAATCGGATCTACTTTATTTAAGGCTTGTTTCACTTAATTTAATTAATCGAACAAACCCCATAGATTTTTAGTCTAAGTCTTAAAACAATTGAAAAGAAGGATGATATAACTTTGACGTATGAAGTTCCATGTGAAAGTGTATGTGTGTGTATGTATGTGTGTGTGTGTGTGTGTGTGTGTGTGTGTGTGTGTGTGTGTGTGTGTGTGTGTGTGTGTGTGTGTGTGTGTGTGTGTGTGTGTTGTGTGCGTGTACGTTTCTGGTATAATTTTTAACTTCGAAAGACAACGTCCTTATCCCCCCCCCCTCTTAGAGGGTATAAAGCGGTCTAGTAGTTAGAAGAGCACTTTAGCGTTTACCAAAAAACGATATTATTTTTTTATTATTTGGATAACAGAAAAATAAATGTTCTTAAAAATAAAGCCCCTCGATACGAAGAACATCACACACACAAGAGACATCAAACAAACAACCAATATAAATAACATTAGGAAGAGTGTTTTTTTTTTCAGCGACATATGTTTAACATAATTTTACAATTTTAGTATTGTCTATCACAATCGCTGTATGTAATGTCACGGTTCATGAAATACATAACAGCGCTTGTGACAGACAATCAGATGGACAGAGGGAAAGTGGAAACTTAGTTAAATTTTCCTGCTTTTTACCATACAAACCATTACAAATTATTCAATTGCAATCGCCTATACCGCAGAGCTTGAAGAAAAACGTCTTAAACAACACGTTCTTGTGATGACCTTTTTTTTTTTGCTGACGCGGGGGACCTCATTTACGCGCCTTCACCTTCCCTGCTTGGGGTCCAGTGGTGTGTGGGACTCGCGGTACATGATAGTGCGGAATACCCACAAGAACCATCGCTAGTGCCATCAGAGCTGCCCTTGGTGAGGTGCCCCGGAACAATAATTATCAGGTCACCTCGACGGCTAGTCACCCCCCAAAGGGACCAACTCCACCTCCACAGATGGGGTTGCCCAGCACTACAGGACAACCCCACCGACTTAGGGACAGTGCACTGGGGTGAGGTTCCCACCCTCGCCCCTTGCCCCGTGCGCAAAAGCGCCACCTCTTGTTGTTCTTAGGTCCCCTCTTCTTAGCAGAGGGGTGCCGAGAGCGCTTCCTCCTCCTGATCTTTAAGCCCCCTCTTCTAATAAGAGGGGTGCAAAGATTCTCCTCGGTTCAATTGGCTTCGCCTGGGTTCAACCCAAGCTACTAAGCTCCACCGCCACGACAATGCTTGAACGGGGCTAAAACATGGCCTCTTAATTTAAGACTGGTCCACCAGCTTGCGGTGACTCAACGGGCTATTGAACGTTGGTACGTTGGGTGTTTCTTTGTCCGATAGAAATGGCAACGAAGTCATAAGGCAGATAACTAAGGTTTCCGACATCACGCGAAGGATAAGCTTAGTGGCGTGGCAACGGGCTGGTCACAAACTCAGAAGTTCAGATGGCAGATGGGTTACTAAGTTTTTTTTTTTCACTGTATACGAGCAATCGAAGCCTTTCAAAGACTACCGACGCCCATGAACATCATCATAGTTAAAACGATGTGTTGTCCTCCTTTTCATTTCCACCCAATGGTCCACCGGCTAGTCACAAACCGTACGAAACGCGACACCGTATGTTTCACTTTACGGTGGTATAAATGTCCTCCCCGGCCCAATTCTGTTGCATAGGAGGATGTACTCTCGTGTATCATGCATGACACTACCTCCACCTGTGCAGCATTGCACTACCACCTACTAAAGAATCGGGAGTGGAGACCGCGTTTAGGAAAACGAAGACTTGGTCGACCGTTCACCAGGTCTCAGTCTCAGGCGATCTCCGTCTTGGCGTTCATTGAAAGAGGCTCATGTCCCGCAGTGAACCGATAAGGCCTAACAATGATGATGATGAGTCGCAAATCCATTCCACTTAAAAGTATTAAACTTCTAGACAAATATAGAAGCTACGTAAAAATAGTGTAGGAGTAGTTTTATCGACTTATCCCCGCATATCTAGTCCAAGAGCCCGCCCGAAAAAGATTGCAATATCACTTTGAGCATCTGTCGATGGCCGTCCGTGAAATTATATTTTGACGATAGCTTTTACGAATTGAATTCAATATTTTTGTTATGTTTCGCCTTGAATTTAACACATAGAGTCGTAATTCTCAATAAATTTGTTTGGTCATCTCAGTTTCTGCGAGTTAATTTTTCTTACTAAGAATTTATGGATCTGAAGCCTGGGTGTGTGTGTGTGTGTGTGTATATACACGAGTTTGAAGTTATACTTCTCTAAAATATTGGATATAGCTAATTTCAGGGTGTCGGTCTTGCGTGATGGTGCGCATCGTAAAAATTTGAGAAGACGTATAGCTACAGAAAAGTGTCAAACTCCATCCGCTGCAGTAAGAAATTAGTTTTTGAAAACACAGATTAATTAATTCATTTTCATCATGTCTCGTCGCTGCTCCGACCCGAGATTTAAATTATATGTTAAAGACAGTTTGAATCGTAACTCTTCCATTAGAATTAGCCCGTAACTGACAAAGAAAATGATTTGAGAAAAACAAGAAATAATATTCATTTATTTTTTAACTTTCATACATTCGGTGTGTGTTATTTATTATTGTTATTTTCACTGGGTCGTGGTCTATTTGTAGACATACTCAACGACAGTCAAACAACCCAGGACGGGTTCGAGTTCCGGGATGGCATTAAAATGTTATTGCGATTTTACAATTTCTAATAACAGTCCGAAATCGTTAAATTATCGATGTTATACCCCTGTGCCTCAGAGATGATTCCGATTTCTCTCCGGTCGCATCGGATTGTCTCCCAGCAGAATAAGAGAATGAGGGAACAGGGAGTGCACATATGCCTGCGCATGTATAATATAATATGTCCTGCGCAGTTTCCTGTTGTCTATAGAGATAACCGCCGTGCCCGAAGTTCGGCAAGGACAACACTGTTATTATTATTATTATTATTATTATTATTATTCTGTAGAAAAGCCAACATTAACATACAGCAGAAGCACAAACTTCTATAAATGGGTTAAGTTACATATCAACTTTCACATATTCATAAGTGCAGAGGTTTAAGTTCTTACTTAGAGTCACAATTGAAAATTTCCCACACGAGATGCAGAAAACAACATGCTAATGAAGCTCAACTAGAGCAGCACAGTTCTAGACAGTAACATTAGGTAGTTTTTAAAGTTTGTTAAATGTTTTGTCTGTTTTGTATTTTTTGGCAGTCCATAGTTTGATAATCCTGGTTGTACAGGACATTTTATGTAAAATAAAATTAAGATTTTTTTCCGCAAGGTTAACGATTATGCAGTCGCACACCGCACATCATCATTCTCTCCGGTGTACCACCGGTTAGTTGCAAACCTAAGTGATTTCGAAAATTCATATTGCTTCATCATAAAAGGTCTCAAATCCGCATAGTCAGAAACTGTTAACAGTTGATTTAATGCGAATAGTAATAAAATATTTGGGTAAATTAATTTTCCCGTGATCCAAGCAGGTAATTTGTTTCCAACCAGATTAAATCCAAAGAGTCCTATTAACACATGGAGGATTCTAATAATATTAATTAGCGAAAACTGATTGAATATTACATGGTGCAACATTTAACTCAAATATCCTCATAATTAAATGTATCCAATGACTCGAGCAGTGTATCGATTTTGCAAAGTTCAATTAAATTTCTCAAATCCGAATCATTTTAGTTTGGTGAGAGTTATATGCGGCTTGTCAGCCGATTTGGGCCGACCGGGGATGTGCCCCTAGGTGACATGATACCGCATTAAAACTTCGCTGTCGCCTTCACCGCCAATTCCTCCAAAATAATGGCTACGGGGCCCTCCATCATAGAGGCTCAACGATACCGCTCAAAGGGAAAGATTAGGCAGGGAAACATAAGACACTATTGAGAAAACGATGAAGATGAGTATATAGTAATCTATCCATTGTTGACTGGTGCTGTTGACAGTAGACGACCAATTGGGGCAGGGGTAATGTTATCGTCATGCAATCTAGCATGACGATGCGAGTGGGAGGTATCTCCCCAGCCGTGCCAGCCTAATTCGGCTCCCAATTCAAAAACTATGGAGTTTGTTCGATTAATTAAAATTAAGCGAAATAAGCCTCAAATAAAGTGGATTAGATTATAAAGAGTTAAAAGAAATAAAGAATAATAAAATTCAGAATTTTTTTGTCGATAATTGTACATCATTTTATGACTAACATTTAAATTCAAATTGTGAATGTTTATTTTGGAATATTATAATCCATGTAATGTTTTGTAAGTGGCTCGCACCAATGTTAACATTGTAATTCACAAAGTTATATATTTATTGAACGAGACACCACTCGCGGATTCGTCAACGCAGCGGGGGAGTGGCCCACTCAAATTTCTCTATTCGGATAAGTAACAAAGACATTGTGGCTTAAACGATTTGTGAGCGTACAGACGGGATGACGTATATCGAAATTTGTGGGACAATGTGATCATCAGCATGTTGGTATTCATCTGTCTATGTATATAAAATGGAAATTTGTCTGTATGTTGCACACGAACTCAAAAAGTACTAGTACTAGTACTGGGTATGACAATTGGTAAATATGTGTAGTTTTCAACAGAGAATTTTTTATTATCTCCCCAATAGGCCACCGGTTACTCACAAACTGCACGAAACTCAACAGCGAAGCTATCATTTTATGCCGGTCGTGCCGGCCCTCCTATGCCTCTGCCTAACAAGCAATTTGTCATAGAAAGCTCAACACCTTCCTCGGTAAGTGGTTAATTTATCTATGATATGTCAATGGGCATCAGCTGTTATCACGGGGCTCTGATTATTCATTTACCCACTTATACTAAAACAATAACTGCAAGTCGGTTTACGGATGATATAAAGTACGTGATAGCGGATGTCTAAATGATCTGTGAATGGAGGGAAAGAAACGACATGTAACAGTCTCTCGCTCGCTGGTTCCCTTAATTACGAATAATACTACCACTCTGAACTTTACTGAACATTAGAAAGAGGTAGTGCCATGCTGCATAGGAGGAGGTAGTGCCATGCATAGTACATGACACTACATCCTCCTATGGAACGGCATTGGGCCGGCACGACCGGAGAGGCACCTCTCGCTCACATAATACCGCCGTATAGTGTATATCTTCAGTGTCTCGTTTCGTGCGCTTTGTGAATAGCCGGTGGCCCACTGGGGCGGGGCCGAAAGAGAGAAACACATCGGCATAGTACTTCTGTTGATGTTCATTAGCGTCGGTAGTCGTAAAGAGGCTTCATTGTTTACCTCCCTATTCTATAAAAAAAAATTAAGGCAGGTATACAACAATCACCATGCTTCAAGACCTGTCGTGATGGTGGGGCTCAGTAGAACGGGGTGAATGGAGACACCTTGGGCGAAGCCAATTAAACCACCAATTGAAACCAACCAATTGAAAGGGATACAAAGGGAAGGGGACAAAATGCAAAAGGTGCGGGCACTTCACTGAGCAAAGGGCGAGGATGTGAACCTCATCCACAAGTTAGTGGGTTTGTCCTGTGGTGCGGGACAGCCTCACCTTTGGAGGTAGCGTTGGTTCTTTAGGGGCCGACTAGCCGTCGAGGTGCCCTGATGATTTTTTGTTCCGTGGCACCTCTCTATAGGCGGCACTGATGGCACTCGCCTTACTTTTTGTGTGTATAGGGCACTATAGTGTGCCGCGAGTCCCACACACCGCTGGACTCTACCCAGGTCCTATGAAGGAGCGCAAATGCGTTTTCACGCGTGAGCGAGAAAAGGGTATGCAATGTTCGAAGCGATGCAACAGTAAGCCATTAAATAGTAACTTAAGTAGATGCTATTTCTGCTTAGAGTCACACTACTACTCACTACTCTTAGTCTTCACTTATAACACATTCAAAAGACTTCAGTTATATTTTATACCTTTATACAATACACTAGCAGTCCGTCTCGGCTTCGCACTGATGTAACATATTATGGCAGAACTTAATTGACACAAAAATACAAAATAAATTGTGCCGTAAATTCTCGTAGGTTAATTCAATATACAAAGCAACGTCAGTTGCGCCGGCTAGTTGTCAATAATTTCTGCAGTTTTTTCTTTTTTCACATATTTGGTTACGTCATCAAGGTTTTTATAATGATCTATATCGTTTTAGATAACTATAACATTTTACTCTATATTCATCACACATAATGAGGAGTAGTTTCGTAGTCTATTCAATGCAAACAAACAAACAGTAAAATGTTTCCTCTTTATAATATTAGTATAGATTAGTATAGACTGTTGTTCTTAACCAAATTTCGGTTAAGCCGGTCACCTCTAGTGTACGTCATGTCATAATAAAAACGTATATTTTACTCTATATGCGTGGACGAATCCGCGAGTGGTGTCTTGTTCAATAAATATATATCTTTGTGAATTACAATGTTAACATTGGTGCGAGCCACTTACAAAACATTACATGGATTATAATATTTCCAAACCCTACCCAAAATAAACATTCACAATTTGAATTTAAATGTTAGTCATAAAATGCTGAACAATTTTCGACAAAAAATTCTGTATTTTATTATTCTTTATTTCTTTTAACTCTTTATAATCTAATCCACTTTATTTGAGGCTTATTTCGCTTAATTTTAATTAATCGAACAAACACCATAGTTTTTAAAACAATTAAAAAGAAGTATAAAAGAAGATATATAGGATGATATAAGTTTGACGTCGAGTCGATGTGAAGTTTTGAGTTATGTTTAGTGTTTGTATTATTTATAGAGAAGGTACAATATAATAAGTAAGTAAAATGACTGGCAGGAATTGAGACAACCAAACATTTTATTGAGCAATACAACTTTAATTCGTAAGAAGTTATGGTTCCCTGCACCCTGTTTGAAGCCCGTACTAAAGAGAAAGGGAGAGTAAAAAATGGGTGTGTGTATGAGCTTGAGCACGCTTGAGAATTTATACTTCATTGGCGCAACCAGTCAAACATACAATGTTGAATATAGCTAACTTCAGGGTGTCGGTATTGAGTGACGGTGTGCGCGCACATCGTAAAATTTCAAAAGAAGTATAACTTCAAAAAGTGTCAAACTCCATCCGCTGCATTAAGAAATTCGTTGTTCAAAACACAGATAGATTAATTAATTTTCGTCACGTCGCGTCGCTGCTCCGACTCGTGATTTAAGTTATATGTTAAAGACAGTTTGAATCGTGATTCTTCCAGTACAATTGTCCTGTATGCCACTTACAAAACATTACATGGATTATAATATTTCAAAACCCTACCCAAAATAAACATTCACAATTTGAATTTAAATGTTAGTCATAAAATGCTGAACAATTTTCGACAAAAAATTACGTATTTCATTATTCTTTATTTCTTTTAACTCTTTATAATCTAAACCACTTTATTTGAGGCTTATTTTGCTTAATTTTAATTAATCGAACAAACACCATAGTTTTTAAAACAATTAAAAAGAAGTATAAAAGAAGATATATAGGATGATATAAGTTTGACGTCGAGTCGATGTGAAAATGTATGTTGTGTGTGATGTGTGGGTGTGATGTGTGTGTGTGTGTGTGTGTGTGTGTGTGTGTGTGTGTAAGTGTGTGTATGTGTGTGTGATGTGCGTGTGTGTGTGTGTGTGTGTTTGGTATCGTATCAAAGGCAAAAGCATGGATCAAGGTCCATGTGGTTTTTAACTTCCAAGACAGCTTCCTTGCCCCGGGGTTAGGTGGTATAAATCAGTCCAGTAGTTAGAAGAGCATTTTAGCTCTTCCCAAAATTGTACTTTTTATTGTTTGGACAATAGAAGAAGGAATGTCGACAAAATTAAAGTACCTCGATACGACGAACGGATGGACAACAATTAGGTCATCAAACAAACAACAAATATAACAACAATAGATTTTGTTTCAGAGATTATATTTAACATAATTTAACAATTTTTGTTTTATGAAAATTTTAACCATATAGCTATCACGGTTCATGAATTACATGCAGCGCTTGCGATAGACAGACGGATGGACAAACGAAAAGCGATACCATAGTTAAAAGGTCCTGTTTCTTACCCCTAGGATACATAGAAACCATTACAAATTCTTCAATTGCAATCTTCTATACCACAGAGCTTGAAGAGAAACGCGTCAAACAATGTTCTAACCGTGATGACGTATGGGGCCGAAACATGGCTTCTTAATTTAGGCAGGTCCACCAGTTTGCGGTAGCTCAGCGGACTACTGAACGTGCCATATTGGGTGTTTCTTTGTCCGATAGAATTCGAAATCGTAAGGCGGAGAACTAAAGTTTCCGTTATCCCGCGAAGGACAAGCTCAGTCAGGTGAGGACCAACAAGCTTTTTTTAACGAGCAATCGTGACCAACCATGAACATCAGCATAGTTACGCCGATGCGTTACCCTCCTTTTCACCTCCCAATGGGCCAACGGCTACTCACAAACCGCAAGAAACGCGACACTGAAGATGTCACTTTACTTACCATTTCGAGGAACCTCACCGGCCCATTTCCATTGCATAGGAGGATGTAAGATCTGCATAGGTGGAGATAGTGCCATCACTACCTCCACTTATGCAGCATGGCACTACATCTCACTAAAGGTTCTGGCCGCCACGGCCGCGTTTAGGAAAACGAAGTGTTGTTCGACCGTTCACCAGGTGGCAAGAGGGCGAGCAGCAGGAGATCGGCCGTCTTGGCGTTCAATAAAATAGGCTTGTGACTAGCAGTGGACCGATAAGGCCTAACAATGATGATGATGAGTCGCAAATCAGTTTACAAAACATATCTTTTCCCCTTAAAAGTATTAAACTTCCAGACAAATATAGAAGCTACGTAAAAATAGTGTAGGAGTAGTTTTATCGACTTATCCCCGCATATCTAGTCCAAGAGCCCGCCCGAAAAAGATTGCAATATCACTTTGAGCATCTGTCGATGGAATTTTATTTTAACGATAGCTTTTACGAATTGAATCCAATATTTTTGTTGTGTTTCGCTTTGAATTTAACACATAGAGTCGTATTGCTCAATATTTTTTTTTGGTCATATCATATTCTGCCAGTTATTTTACTTACTCATTGTATTATATGTTCTCTATACATACATGCAAACTCTTGAAAGCATCCTTCTGTAGCAATAGGGTAAAACTAGCTGCGCGGTGTTACCCACATACAAAACCAAGGATTAATGAATGACGTGTAACGTCACTTCTATTTCATATTACTAGTATTAGATGCACCCTGTCTTCGCACGAGTATAAAAGGGATTAAGGATTGATAACTTAACAAATTATACGCTAAAGCATCCCTCGGAGATCCTCTTTGGTGAAAATTGCATGTTAATCGGTTAGATAGAGATAGGTTTTGAGGATAACGGTCACAAACAGACAGACGGCTTTGAGCACTTCGTTTTACGGTAGATAAGCCACCACAAGAATAACACTTGAGCTAAAGAAATACCAGCTTTACCGCGTGGTTTCGTATGTGAGCGACACCACACCGCTCTTATTACCCTATTGCGTCTAAAAGAGGGTAATGTTTCAAGAGTTTGTATTATTTATAGAGAAGGTACAATATAATAAGTAAGTAAAATGACTGGCAGAAATTGAGACAACCAAACATTTTATTGAGCAATGCAACTTTAATTCGTAAGAAGTTATGGTTCCCTGCACCCTGTTTGAAGCCCGTATTAAAGAGAAAGGGAGAGTAAAAAAATGGGTGTGTGTATATATGTACACGCTTTAGAATTTATACTTCATTGGCGCAACCAGTCAAACATACAATGTTGAATATAGCTAACTTCAGGGTGTCGGTATTGAGTGACGGTGTGCGCGCACATCGTAAAATTTCAAAAGAAGTATAACTTCAAAAAGTGTCAAACTCCATCCGCTGCATTAAGAAATTCGTTTTTCAAAACACAGATAGATTAATTAATTTTCGTCACGTCGCGTCGCTGCTCCGACTCGTGATTTAAGTTATATGTTAAAGACAGTTTGAATCGTGATTCTTCCAGTACAATTGTCCTGTAACTGAAAAAGAAAATGATTTGAGAAAAATGAGAAATATAATTTTCATTTACTTTTGATATTTCATATATTCGGTGTGTAGTCCAATTATTTGTTATTGTTCATGACTGCATTTAGATAAAATAAAGTTTTTTTTCTTCTAAAATAGAATTAAGAAAAGATAAAAAAAAAAAAATTTAGGAAAGATTTCGAAATTTATTTGTTTTCCGGGTTTATTGGTCGCTGTAGATCGTAACCAAATAACTAATAATAATAATAATCTCGAATTAGAACGACATCGTGATCAATCCATAAATCGTCTACTTTTCAATTTGTTTCTTCAGATACCACTGAAGTGCTTCACTGGACGTTTTAATCAGACTGAGCCAACGATTAATCCACGATGGGATTGCGTGGGTAGTTCTTTTTAGTATCCCTGTTAGTATCTGTGCTTTCTTATCAAGCACTTCACGTAGGTATTGTGGGAGATATATATCCTGGAGGACTGACAGCTTGGCTAGGGTGGCGGGGAGCCGCTGGATGCATAGGCTCTGACCATTATCTGTGTCGCTCTATGGGGGAGGCCTATGTCAAGCAGTGGACGCCGTCCGGCTGTTGGTGTTGATGATTACATTTCCCGGGTTCACAAAAACCGTAGTACTACACCTAACACAACTACCTCTTACGGTAGTGCCATGCTTCATTGCAGCTGAATTATGTCGGCACGACCGGAGAGACACCTCTGAGTCACATGACACCGCCGTTTCCAGCAGTTTATCAGATTCTGGTGACTTGCTGAACGGGAAGGAAGGAGTGAATCTGCATAGCATTTATGTATGGAGAAGCCGATGTCTATGGGCGTCGGTAGTTATCCGATTGCCCAACTGCCAACTTGTACAGTAAAAAAAGAAATGGTACGGAGGGTAAGTAAGGTCTAACAATTTGTTTACGCTGAAACAACAAAAATATTCAGCAGAATCCATATTGAAACCATTTTCGCATACAATGTACGAATAAGGATCTTGTTTACGGATTAGATAAATCCAATACCGGGAGTTTTATTTATAAATTGAACATACATTTTCTTTAACTGGGTAAGAGCTTAAGCTATATTGTGTTATGAGGAAACAAGTCAGTAGCTTATAGCGACTCAATACTTATTTCGAGAATAAAATCCAGTAAAATATATATTGAAATATATTTATATAAAATGTATGACATTATTAGTATTTATAAAGTACGTTTTTTAAATGTATATTTATATAATCTATCTATGTTATAAAACAAAGTACCCAAAAAACTGAATGCCAGGAAACAACTTACGCACAAGAAACTTCGTCGGGAATGGCTCTATCCATGAATCAAAACCGAACAAAAATTATTCAAGAAGTGTATTTTGAGAAATTCGGTCTTATATAGTCAGTTTTTTTTTCTACTACTGATGGGGATGCTAACGCATTTGCCACACACACACACACACACACACACACCCAGATTGGGCACACAGTCAGATACCTTTTGGGGTGTACCCGGCGAGCGTTGCTACGCGCTATAATAAATAGTATAAATTTAAGAAAAATATTTTTAAGGAAGGATCTAGAAAAATATATAAGAATATTATACAAAATTTCTCCGTTGAAAAATACGCATATGCACCAATTTTCATACGGACAAACATCCACTTTTATATACAAAGACAGATGAATACCAACATTTGTCCCACATTGTCCCAGAAATTTCGATACACGTCATCCCGTCTGTACGCTCTCAAATCGTTTAAGCCACAATGTCTCTGTTCCTTATCCCAATTGAGAAATTTGATTGAGTTGAGTTGTTTTCGAATCGGGAGTCGAAATGGCCCGGCACGGCAGGGGTGGTACCGCGCACTTGCATCGTCATTCTGGGGGGTGGAGGAAAAGAATGAATCATGACAATAATGCGGATGTCTATGGGCGGCGGTAGTCGTCACACGGCTCCGATTGCTCGTATACATATACTACACAAATATACATATACTATAATACTATTTCATGAACATGAAACCACTCATTCCATATGAAAATTAACACACACTTTTTAAAATGATCATT
>JAFELO010000097.1:151175-167974 GCA_017140195.1 Eumaeus atala | reverse complement strand
TATATAGGACTCTAGTGGGTATTCCGTGTAGCTGTGACTATCACATATCCACTAAACCCGAAACTGGACTGGTGGTATTGCTGACTCTCAAATCTGACGTAAAATTGGCTTCAATTTCATTGGTTTCTGTCGTTATTTACTATTTTTACAGTTATATTTTTATTTTATTATAGCGATTTCATCCTTCTTTCAGGACCTTTAAGAGTCAAAAGTACATACTTAGTATGGCCGTAAATAAAGTTAAAATTAAAAAAAGAATATATATGTTACATTTGGTGCCAAATTTGTACAATATTTTGCGATATCAAAAAGGCCCCACCCCTTGATAAAGAGAACGGAATGACTGTGATAACATTACACAAAGTATGTATGGAGCCAAATGCAATATTCAAAAACTCTTCATATACTTAACATTACTGTAAATGTTATGTACCAGGCTTTTAAAAGATATAATGTGACCAGATCTTTCTCTGTCAAAAAAGGCCTTCCATGTGGTCTACGTACGAAGAAGTTGGTCAAAGCAGTAAGGGAAAGATTTCGAAGAAATCCTATCCGAACGATCCAAACGATTTTATCTCGGGAAATGAAGATAGCACCTAAAACCATGTCGCATATTTTAAGAGATGACTTCCTCTTAAGTGATAAATTAAAGAGGAATCGGGCGGAAAAATCAGAACAACTACTGGAGCGACACGCAAAGGGATTTTTTTTACAATTGAGATTGAACATTTTAAGGTACAAAATGACCGTATTTATTCTCAAAGCTCTAATGAAACTTCCCAATAGGACGATAGCGTGCAACTTGGGCATTATCCGACTGCAGTGATGGCTCGGTGGGGTGTCAGCTATGAAGGAGTGACTGGCCGACTCACCGACATTGTTTTGAAAAAGGTATCAAAAATCGGTACAACTGTATCAAGATACCATTTTTGAGAAGGTAGTTAATTCTCTTAATAACGCCTTGTTCAATAACCAAGTATGGTCCTTCCAGCCTCGGCGCCGAGAGATAACGTCCTGTCCACGCAGTCTGGGTTGGACGCGAACCTCTCGGACTTCATCACAGATTACCGTCGCAAAAGTCATCATTAGAGAGTACATCCATCCATGATGATGGCGATATATACTTTAATCGGTCCAGTGGTTGTAAGGAACCTGAAATGTATGTAATATTAGTATAATACATATATACGGCAAAGAACTAATCACGTGAAGAGTAACTCCTTTGATGTGACTGATGAAATGATGGCCCGTGGGTTATTAAAGGTTTGGGCGAAGTGCAGGTCTACCATTCACCAAGTGGGAAGACGATCTCTCTACAGTAGCCGGCCCGGGATGGATGCAAGTAGCAGCAGTTTAGTTGTCTTAACGTTCACTGAAAGAGGCCTAGATATAAATTCACTGGATTTATTGGCACTGGCTATTAATGATGAATATGATAGTGAAGATTTTGATGATGATGTAGATAATCTATAATTATATATTTTATATAATGTGTTTAAGCCCTTGCCTTTTTGTAAATATAAAATATTCACTTTTAATTCAAGTGTTAAGAACCTCCACCGTGTTTGTTTCGTGATCTGTTTAAAAGCATGTTTATTGAAAAGACTATTATTCCCTAAGATATTTTTTGCATGAATAAAATTCGTAATATGAAAAACGTTATATTTTTTAAAATAAAGAATGTACATTACTTATGCTGAAATAGTGAACTAGCTAAGGAACTGGACGCACAAAACGTATTTTCCAAATTACAAAGAGCTCTTTTGTCTTGAAAGGCTTCCGTCTGAATCAAGATGCTCGTATGATAGTACCTTCGTGTCCAAAAAGATGGAGAACACCATTCATTACACCAGATCGAAGCCATTGAGACCCTGTCTTCCTTAATGATCCACTTTGAAAACGTACATCAATCTTTTCCGCGTCCTTAATAATTTTGAGATGGATTTTGTACATAAGTTTAGTTTAAAAATTGATATATCAATCACAGTGTCTAAATAGTGCTTAAGTGTTTTTTAATAAATAGCTTAGGTATATAATATTTTAATACTATTCGTATGTCAATTAAAGTAAGTACTTTTAAAATTTAGTGTTAACATAAATGTAATTTACAAAGGCTAGCGAGATTTTAAAAGATTGATATTATTATTATTATCATATATTTACATATAAAAATGTAATATATAAAAAAATTTGAATATATATATATTAAAAAATATTATTATTATTATATATATATTACATATAAAAAAGCACAAATGAAAAACGAATTTTTTTAGGAAGAGGTAGTGCTAAATGTCATGCACTATGAGCGAGTGGGTCATCTCATAGCCCCGCAGGGGGGCGGAGGGGGCCGTATCAGGACTGTGGTCCTCTTCCGGCGGCAGCGGGGTCTCACACCATTACCATGGAGCGGTCGTTGCGGTGATCTTTACAGGTCACATTAGGGGGCGGTTGCCAGTGGGGCCCGAACGCCCGTCCTCACAGCGGGGTCGTCCTGGGCGGTCTGCCCCCACCGGGTGAGATCGCCGGTAATCCCGGCGAAGGCCCAAAGAGTAGCAGCCAGCGACCAAAGACGGAATGCCCGCTGATTGGGCGTGCGCGTGAGCCCCACGGCTTTCTAAGAAGAAGGAAGAAAGGGGGGAAGGAAGCTATTTCCGTACCGTATTTACGTGATAGGAACCCCACTACGGGGACTTGGATACGAAGGAGCAACAAGGTATAGGATTCAGTAAGGGAGACAGGATGCGTAGCATTAGAGGCATGAGTAAAGAAGGCATGATTGAGTATGAAGGATCTTAGCATGATTGGTGAAAGCTTGAGGCGGTAGTAAGCTAGGAGGCATGATGAAGCTTGGTGAATGAATTCTTAGGGGGGAAGCAATGATTGATGAATGAAAGCGTAAAAGCAATGAGAAAATCATAGTGAAATTACAAGGAGCAAACAGACCGCAGGCGTCCTTGCTCCTGTGGGCGCCCGCGACGGTCCGGCGTCCAGCGCATCATGGGGGCTGCGCGGAGTCGCGCGGGCATGCCCTGCGGTCGGGAGGTCACCTGTGATAGGGGGCGAGATGACGGAGCGTGGTCTGAGCGGAGGCGACCGCTTTGGCGAACAGGTGGGAAGCCAGACCGGCTATATGCCTGTCGAGGTCCTCCACTTGAAGGTCTCGGGAAATGGTGGAGTTCCTGACGTAGCGGGAGGCGTCGACTATGCGGCGCAGGGCCTTGGATGCGCATCCGACGCTTGTGGTAGGGCGCCAGTAGGTGGTACCACGCTGGAGCCGCATACGTCAGGCGGGAACGGATGTAGATCTTGTATAAATCGAAAAGTCGAAAGTAATAATCGAAAGTCTTACCTTTAGCGGAAGGAACCTCGACAGCGTCGGCTGCAGCTGTCGGAGCGCTGTGGAGGCCTGTGCCGCAGAGGCGCAGGCATGAGGACCCATGGTTAGGCCGGCGTCCAGGCAGACGCCCAGGTATTGGGCTTGGTAGGCCCAGGGGTTGGGCTCGTCGCCGAGCGCCAAGGGTTGTGGGAGGCTCGTGCAGCGGGGAAAGATCGCCGCCTGTGACTTGGCGGTGTTAACGCTCAGCCGCCATTTCGACAGCCAGTCGGGGAGCATGTCCAGGATCCTCTGGATCTTGGCAGCTGCGTGTTGGTGGTTCAGCGATTTAGCTAGCCGTGACGTCGGCGTACAGGCGGCCATGACTCCATCGTTACTGGGGATGTCGTGGACGTATCTATTACAAAGGGCTGGCGAGAGGCAGCTACCCTGGGGCACTCCGGCCCCGATGGGGCATGTGAGCGAGCGAGCATCCTCCACTCTGACTTAATAAGTGCGGCGGCTTAAGAAGGACTGCACTATGGTGACTAGAGGACGGGGAGCCTGTGAAGCGATAAGCTTGAAGGGAAGACCTTCGTGCCAGACGCGGTCGAACGCCTTTTCCATGTAAAGGAAAAGCGCCGCGACTGATTCCTTCTTGTTGGTAATGAAGTGTATGGCGCGGATGAGTTGGTGGGTGGTCGAGTGCTCGGTCCTGAAGCCGAACTGATCGGCCCGGCAGCATCGATTGGCAGCATCGATCGGCAGCAAGGTGAAGGGCCTGTAGTCGGCGAGAGACCGAAGGCTCTTCCCCTTCTTGGGGATCAGGATTACCTCCCCCGTCTTCCATTGGGTGGGAAAGTGGCCCGTGCGGAATATTCCGTTAAACAGCCGGGCGATGGCGGCTGCTGTCCTGGGGGAGGCAAGTCGTAGGGCCGAGTTAGGGATCTGGTCGGCGCCTGGGGCTTTCCTGGGATTAACCCTGAGGAGGGCGCGTCGGACCTGGCTAGATGATATGCAGAAGGCGGGTGCTGCGGAGGTGGCGATCTCCTGAGCTGGTGGAGAGGGGGAGCCCTCGCGGGCGAAGTACTCCCTTACCTGTGCGACCACCTCGTCCTCGCGGTCAGTCACGGCGGTGGACAGTGGTGTAAAGACCTGTGTGAGTGTGTGATGAGTGGCATGGATATTGGCTCTGTCTGTTGCACGGTAGCGTAGGTCCCCGTCCTCGTGTCTAGTACGCGGGAGAATGGGCTCCTTGCTGCCGGCAAGTTGTCGGCATAGGCGGTGCACGGACGGCAAGTCCTCGGCGGCCTGGGAGAGGCGGTGTGGCCGAGTCGTCGCATAGTGTGCAGCGAACTCGAGCTTGACCACCGCGGCAGCTCTGTTGAACGCGGCCCGGATAGTGGGGCATCTCGTACGTTGCCATTGACGGCAGAGTTTGCGCTTCTCTTTATAAGTTTATCCATCCGGCGGGTAAGGTTCGGCCGGGAGACAGGGATTGGGCCCGGGGGTTTGGTGGCCGCGGTCAGTGCGGCTATGAAGGCTGAGGTTAAGCCTTCCACGTCCACCGCTGACACCACCGAAATGAGGGGGTGCAAACGTCAATTCGCGAGCGAGGACCGTGCGGTCAAATTTTGGCCGCCGAAGTGTCGGGAGGGAACGAGCCGGGGCTGTGGCGATTTTAATGAGGACCGGGCAGTGGTCCGATTGGAGGGCGTCGGAGAGAACCTCTTAGGTGACCAGTTCCTCCACGCGGTCCATGACGGAGGTGTCGAGTACGTCGGGCTGGTGGTCCCGGTTCTCCGGGAAATGTGTTGGCTGGTCAAGGGCCAAGATGGTATATCCGCGGGCCTCCGCGTCTGCGAGGAATCGACGGCCGTCGCTGGTACGGTACCACGAGTACCAAGCCGTGTGTTTGATTACAGTGGGCTCTTCTGATAAGAGCCCGTGAATCTCCGGCAGATCTAGACGGAAGTTGGGGGGCTTGTAAGCTGCGAATAGCCGGCTGGGTCTAGCACCGTAGCACACCTCAACACCGAGTGTGTAGAGCGAGGTAGTGAGCGTCGGCGGCAGCACCTGATGGATGATCGTGCGCCTTACCAGTATGGCCAAGCCGCGGCACGGGCGGCCGTCCGGCGGAGGAGTGTAGTCCAGCCGGTATGTGTGGTACCCGGGCACTGCGAAGTGTCGTCCCGGTGTCACGCTCGCGGAGGACGTGACGCAGAAATTTGTGCTTCCCGCGGAGGCCCCGGGCGTTCCAATTAAGAAGTGTCAGGTTCGCCATTGAACATGGTTGCTACGGTATGAATTATCGCTGGCATCAGCAATACTAGTTGCGATGCACAGCCGATGAGGGCCTCGGTGAAGGAGCCGTCTGTGCGGATGGTCTGAATGAATCGGCTCGCCATTTCCATTAAGGCGGCCGGTAAGGAAAGGGGTGGCGACGTTGCAGCGACGTTGCAGCGCCGGTCTGGCGCTGGGCCGCCCTATTGGGGATGCGAGCGGTCCCGGGTGCCGTCTGGGAGGGTGCCTCCGGCTTCTTTGCGGTCACGATAGGCGCGGGTCGTTAGTGGCTGGCAGCTGTTGCGATTGCGTCGGTGTTGATGTCTCCTTTCTTACCGCTGCCCCTGCTGCTTCTCGTCTTGCTTTTGTTTGCGGTTGGTAGTTCAGTCGCCGTGAGCAGAGTAGGGCCGTCCGCCGGCGCCATGAGGTTCGGCTGCTCGAGAGGTGGAGGAGGCACTTGGGCAGCGGCTATTGTCGTCGAGGCCCGTGCGTCTAGTGACGGTGCGGTGATAGCGGCCGTCGGTCCGGCGCGCTTATTATGGGCCTCGCGCTTGAAGGCCGGACAATTTTTACTGTTGGCAGGGTAACCTCCGTTGCAATTGACGCAGGTGGCTGGGGCATCCTTAGGGCGAGGGCAGTCCTTAGCCGCATGCTCTTCACCACAACGTACGCAGGGTTTTTGGCGGTGGCAGTTATGGCTCGAGTGCCGAAATTTCTGGCACCTATGGCACTGAGCCGGGCCACGGAGGCTGCGCCAGGCTTCCACCACAATCCCGTCCATGCCCAACAGGCTGTTGATGGCATAGATGTCGGGGATCGTAGTCGCCGTCCTCTTTATGTATGCCAGGTGAATGCACTCCGGTCACCCATGGCGGGCTCGTATTGCCCGGACGTATTCAGGCTCAAAGCCGATGTCGATTAGGGCGTCGGTGGTCTCTTCCGAGGTTGTGTCCTGTCCTGTCCGCCGGGAGTGAGTACGAAGACCAAGAGATTCCCTCATCGCGTTCTAGGTCGGAGAGGTATCTCTGTGTGATACGATACTCATTCTCGTCCCTCGGCGTGAAGCGTACGCCCTGCCCGTAAGGGCGGCCGCTGCTGTTATGTCCGAGCCGGTCTCGGAGCGCCTGGAAGTGGCGTGTCCAATTCGGTAAGCGCTCGACGATGAGTGGAGGGTACCTCGAAAAATTTTTCGGCGGCATCGCCCCACTCGGGCCGGGCGCGCTGATTGGGCGTTGGTGTTGGTCTGACGTCGAAGGTGGGGGTGATGCCGCCGCCACGCTTGCGTAGGTGTTCGACGTCTTTTTCACCGGGGGCAAACGAGCGTCAGTTCGTGCGGCTGGTGATGGGAGCGTGCCCGCTTTTTTTTTAGTCGCTTACCAGCGTCGGCGGTGAATTCGCCCTCCGCATCGATGATGCCGAGCGACTGTTGGTAGCCGACCATGGTGCGCAGGAACTCAGGGACATGTAGTTACTCCCTATTTTTGGCGATAAATTCGGCCCAATCCAACTCGCTGCGAGGCGGTTGCACGGACTCGGCCTCGCGCGGGGGGGGCGCCGGAACACATACAGGCGAATGGACATCAGTGTCCATCGCGTGCCGGTGCCGTCTCGGTGCATGGCGTGAGCGGTGCACTCACGGCGGGGCTGGTGCGGGGTTTACTCACCTGACTGGTGTGAAGCTGGAGTTCTGCGGTGGCAATCGGGTTTTTGGCTGTTGATGATGTTGGAGGGATTCCGCTCTTGATCCTCGGGTCCCTCGGGAGCGAGCGACTGGATGATGTGGACGAGGTGGATGCGGTCCTGATGTGGGCGGGAGGCCCGTTGTCGGTGGGCTGAGACATCTTAGAGTACGGGGCAGTTACTCATACTGAGCCGGGTGTTGTCCTCCGCGATCCTTGAAGGCGCACTGTTTCGGCGGGGCGCCGCGATGATCACGCCCGTTTGTAGTAAACCGACGTGACGTCACGGCGACAGCCTTCTACAGTAAAATGTTCCGGCACGTTAGGCGTTCACGTCCTGAGAAGGAAGCTATCCAGAAAAGAAAGTGCTGGAACGGATCCGAGCGGTTGAGCGAGCGAGACAGAAACTGTTGGCACTGGATTTCTTTGCACACTCACTGAACTGGCCGATCCGCACTATGCATGTCACTACCTCCACCTATGCAAAGGAATTGGGCGGGCACGACCGGGGTCATATAGGTAACTTTCGCTCACAGAGTAGCATCGTAAAGTGACGTCTGCAGTGTTGCGTTTAGTGTGGTTTGCGCGTAGTCAGTGACCCATATTAGGAGAGCAAGGCATTTGCATGGATGTTCATGACGGTCGTAAAAAGTCCCCGATTTCTCGTTTGCCCCCTAATCTATAAAAAAAAAATTTTATTACATTGAAAATGTAATTTGATTTTTTATTATTATCTAATATCAATAAAAGAGTGAAACACATAATTAATTTTTTTTTTCATAATTGTGTGTTAAATTTACATTTTTTTGGAATATTTTAATGTATAATTATTTATATGCAAAATAAAAGGCTTTCCTATTTTTGTTTTATTTATATCTTTAAATTAATATATTTACATATGCAACTGCATAGCAACTGCTATTAGCTTTTATTTACAAGCACCTTTAATGTTTGTAATGTTAAATTTAATTCGTACTTAATCTGCTCAGAACATTGTAGTGCAATCGCTATCGAATATCAATCGTGCCTTGTCGTACATATGCGTGAGCCAAAATTAAGAGTTATTGGAGTTCCGTTAGTATATGAGCTACGGTAGACAGTCGAGAAGTCCTATTAATAACGATCATAATAAAGATCTAGTGTATAACTTGAGTGCAGTAGTTAAAGCTAATTATTTGATGATATTATATTGATTATAGTTGTTTATGATACTTTTGAGGTAAAGCTTATGCACGCTGGACTTGGAGAGTATAATGGTGAATGTATGACAGGAAATTGAATCAATGGTATATCGTTAAAGATCGGAAGAAAGGAAGTTAAGATTGGAAGAGAGATTTCGTTTAATTCGTATTCTCTAAGGGCAAGAGGGCGAAGACGTATGTCGTATGAAAGTATTTTCATCATCATGCGCTGTCACATGAAATAAGTCGTATTTTTATTGCGTGTGAGAATTGGATTATTATCATCCTTCAAATGGCTACGAGGGGTGATTGTTAAGTGTCCGAAACCACAAAGTAAACTTTAATAATCCATTTAAAACAATTATATTTTTCAACGTAGTTTCCTTGTACTTCGATGCATTTAGTCCAGCGCTGCTCCAATGCCGTTATACTAGTTTTATAAAATGTTTTCTCTAACTCCCTCAAAATGCTCGTATGCCGTAACAATTCGAACCGCAATTCATGCAATTTGGCAACTGAAACCCTTGACGAGTGCACAGGTGCGTCGTCGTGGTGGAACAAAACTTTCTTTTTGGCTAAATGAGGCCGTTCCTTTCGGATTTCTTCACTAAAGTTTGCAGAGATCCTGAATATTACGCTCCGCTTATTGGTTTTTATCTTTGCAAATAATCAACTGAAATAAAACCTCGAGAATTCCAAAAACAGTCGCCATCACCTAGCCGGCCGACAATGCCGTTTTTGATTTTTTCCGCGCAGGTTTTCCGCTCTCAGTCTGCCTAGATTGTTCTTTTCTTTCAGGAGTATTACGACCTATCCACGTTTCATCTACTATCACATAACGCCGCAAAACTCGTTAGTATCACGCTTAAACGGCGCCAAAACCCTCCGACGGCAACTATTGCGTCCAAAACTTTTTCATGCGCGGTGTAAAATGTTAAAAACGCGTTCAGAGGAAATTCTTACCATCTCTGCTATCTGCCGCATTTACTTTAAAAGCCAATTATTCAAAACGATGTTTCAAACATTTTTTATCATGTCCGGATTCGTGACTTCATTTGGACGGCCAGACCTGTTGGCGTGTTCCCAGGTGTGAATTGTATAAATGCAGGAGTTGTACTACTCAAAACACTGTCTAGCTTGACTTTTATCTGGGTTGCTGTTTTCCATTTTAAAACGTAAAACTTTATCACCGCACGAGTTTCGTTTCTTTCCATTGTTGGGAAAATTTACGACAGAGAAAGTCCCATCACAAAATTTTTATCATATCGACTAAATTTAAATTTGGCGTTCTGTTTTTGAAAAGGTGATAGAATATAATATATTTTTTTAAGTTCATCGTTTCAGCCAGTTACCAATCAGCCTGGTACAATGTTGTGTTATGACAAATGTCACCCGTTTATTTTTATTTATTGACTATACTTATGAATACCATAAAGTCTCCTCGGGTGGATCCTAAACATAGTCATTGTATCGTAAACGAAATATCAGTAAAAAGAAAAAGTAGCATCCGGATTAATCCAGTAATTCAATGTAGTTTGTTATGGATTAGAAACAAATCCATATTAGACTGTGTCTAGGGAGTCACGTTTGGTTGAGCTAAAATGTTCCACACCGAATATTGCAACGCTGGCACAAGATTAATGTGGCTGGCCATAAATTTTCTCAATTCTTGATACTTACATGGTGAGCAGAGGCGTTCAAACTTGGTTAAGGTTAACAATGGGAAGTAATCAACTATCGAATCTCGATAGATTCAGTTATGTAAGCAAATATAATAATACGATTTCAACGAAGTTGGTACCATCAGCATCATTATCAGCCCTTATCGGTCCACTGCTGGACATAGGCATGTCTCAATGGACTCCAAGACGACCGATCTCCTGCTGCTCACATCCATCATACATCTTGTATCCATGTTTCTATCGGTACCTTACATCTTTATGACTAGAGATTTAATTTTGGATGCATAGTCTGCATTATTGTCATGCAGGGCCACCGGCTACTCACAAACCGCGCAAAACGCGACAACGAAGATGTCACTCTACAGAGGTATCATTTCACCGAGGTGTACGTCCCCGGTCTTGCCGGTCCAATACAGCTGCAATGCAGCATGACACTTGCTAAATTCGTTATATTCTTGATATATTCTTACCTTTTATTATATTTTTATTTTGCTTTAATTAAACTCTATCTATAACCAGATATCGAGTTTTACTGTCATATGCCTGTGGCAGAAATTGGCAACATTTTTGCCTCTAAATACTACTCGGGCCAATTACCTACTGATGTAAAATCGATATTCGTTATATGGTTCCGTATGCTCGATTTCCCTCCCTACCCTACAAAATAAAATGGCACCGTCTTCCAGACATAATAATGTGCCCACATTTTAAAGAAAACGAATAAAGTTTGAAACATTTGTGAACATTTAAAGGCAATCAGTCAAGCTGTATCTCTTGCGCATTCCTTTTTACGCTCGAAACCATCCTTGTGACATGGTAGTGAAAAGAATAATAGCCTTGGAAATTGAGTTAGCTGCGAGGAATGGTTTTCCGTTACTTTCGCCTAGTGCGCAAGGTACATTTTCAGCATAATATAAAGATTAAACTAAAATCATTTTTATAGTATATGGGGACAAAGGAGTATTCGGAGCCGCTCAAGAACATCAGCTTATTAATATGCCGATGCGTTGCCCTCTTTTCCACCTCACCCCTCGTAGGCAAACGGATGATCAGATACCGTACGAAACGTGACACCCAACATGTCACTTTACGCCAATTCCGCTGTCATGCAGCATGGCATCTACTCTGACAAAACATTTAAGAAACTACTTTAACTATTTAAGAAACAATAATAATTGTAACAGAGAATTGTTACTTTCAAAGGGGCCACGTTTGGGATCGTAACATTTTCATGTTAAGACATTGTTATGGTGAAATTTGCCCGAGTTATTGCTTTTATTAAGAGTAGGGACACATGACTTTTTTTTACAGCATAAGGGGGCAAACGAGAAGTCAGGGTCGGGACTTTTGATGAATATCGGCGCCCACGGACATTCGCATGATTATTATGCAGATGCGCTGCCGTCCTATCACCCCAACCCCCATGGGCCACCGGCTATTGACAAGCCGCACGGCACGCGACAGCCACGCTGTCACTTTTCGCTGGTATCAAGTGAGCGGGAGGTACTTGATACCGGCCCGATTTCGCCGCAATGCAGCATAGCACTACCCCTTGCTTGCTCGTCTCTGTTGAGGAGACTATTGACCACCATCTTTGGAAAGTACCAAATCCATGACACAAACGTAGAAAATAAACTAGAAGGTAGAAAATAAAACGTAGAAAATAAACTTTAGCATGCACTTTCAACATCTATGAAATAAGAAGAGTTCGGTTCCTTCATAATCATCATCATTATTATCAGCCCTTGTCGGTCCACTGCTGGACACAGGCCTCTCTCAATGAACGCCAAGACGACCGATCACCTGCTACTCGCATCCATCCCGGACCGGCAATGATTCCTTGGCAATCATTATTTAATATCGCATAATCTATTTCTGTATCTTGATAATTTACATGACGCATAAAAGGAATTCCGATCGCTGGATACAATCGCAAGTATACGGCCTCTGTTAGGGTCACCAGTAAAACGGGAACATTCCTCTGAACATTTTGATCGTTAAAGCAGTTTATCAGCTATAAAAGTACCAATGTTATGACAATAATAAATTTCCTTCTGTTCTTTCCAGTGTGATGTCATAAAAACTTTACGCTTTGCATGAAAACATTTAAAATTAATGCCGAAAAATACGGTACATTGAATACGTTAATGGTATGTGGTAGGCGTTAATAAAAAATCTGAGCCGTAATGCAGAGTGAGGAACATGCCAAAAATCTTGATCATAAAAAGACAATAATATAGTTTTGATTTCTCTTTATATTATACGACAGACGAGCACTTACCCACCTCAGTCACCTCAGGGACAAAATCACAGGTTCTAACTTGCGATCAAATTTTATAACTATTTCTTTATTTATATGAGTGTCTGTAAACTACGAGTGCAACATTATATTATATTGTCAAGTAGTAGGCAGACCGAATAGAGAATGTAATGAAATATATATTTTGATCATCTTATTTGTCTCTAATGTGGTCCTAATTCTCAGATACCTACAAATTATAGATGAACAAACTTTATATATATTATGCACTAGAACTTCTCTCGGGAATACTTCTATTCAATGGTAAAAACCGCACGAGAATCCATTAAGTAGAATTCAATGGAACCGGTTACATACAAACAGATTTTCGGGGACTTTTTTAATAAAATGTATAGATAAACAAGAAGGGTTCTTCAAATGAGGTGAGGGTATTGGGAATTGTTTAATTTAATGAACGGACGAATACAGCAGGTATGTTATAATATCTAACTATAAATGTGTAGGTATAAAACCATGAAAAATAATATCAATTTAATTGATATTATTTTTCCCATAGTTTGACCCGTGCAACTGTAGTGCTACTTACTGTCAATTACCACCTTCCTAATTATGTAGTTATCGCTCACAATTACTCATTATTTCACTTGTACTTCCAGAGTTTTTTGCTTACTTCCAGAGATTAGCGGACAAACAATCGATAACAATACCTTCCCGCGCTTCATTAAACACACACACAGTATGGTGTAACGTCTCATCTACTGTTTTATCGATTTCGGGGGATGTGGGCTTAAATATCGAATACAAAAATTAACTGCTGTTTCACCCCCTGAATAAATTTTTTTAAAAATATATGTTAAATATTTTATAATGTTTTAGAAGTATTTATTATATTAAGCGTATCTACTTTCATTTCCTTTATGACATTCTTCTATTAGTAATCAAGTGACAAATTTCTTACTTCCAACTTCAAAAATGACAGGCTTCCAGACTAATCTATCGGAATTATATCGGAATTATAAAAACTTTAAAACTCTATTTCTCTCACTTAGGTGTAAAAATAAAAAATCCTCTACTTAACAAGATAACTCTACTCGCCAAATTGTGTGACTCTTACTATATAAAGTTAACGCTTAGCGATGGAGAGTCAGTCTGGTAGGACATATTAATTTATATATATAATATGTATATCTACATATTTTACTTTAATTATATTTACTATTTTTCAAGTCGGTATGTTTTATTTTGTGGAAATCATATCAACTTCAATAACAACAAACATTACATTGAAAAGTTGAATATAAACTAAATTGAACATTTAATCTAAGTAATTTTTCAAGTGGTGAATTGGTGCGAATCTCGTCCTAGCCGTCGAGGTTCCCTGACAACAATAAACAAACATATAATTAACAAACTGGTTCAACAAAGGCAGCCCTGAAAGAGAATATATTTTGTATCAGTTGATCGGAAGTGTTTCACAAATTTGTGACGCTATTCCTTAACCAGTTGTACTTATATACAGCTTAAAGCTCTTTAGGAATTCGAATCTTTAATTAATAGGTTTGCAGGCATTTTCCTTCAATGTTGCTCAGGATTTGCATATTAACAGAAATATGCTATGTCAGCATTAGGGTTAAGGCGTACTGATATCCTACTATCCTATCAATGTTATGAATGCGATTGTTTGTATAAATACGATTCGCAATTTGCCTTGTACAAATGGTACAACTGTACTGGTTAGGTATTCCGAGACTACCGCGCGCGAGTTTTTTTCGAGAGAAAGGAGGGGTGTCTGGGGCTGAATGGGGGTTAGGGGCCCCCAGTCGTGGTCCCACAATGAGCCATTCACGTCAGTACCGAGGCCATTTTAGCCGTTACGCGCGAAATACCATCGATGTCTGTCTGGCCATGATGATGATAATTAGATTGGCTATTATTAACTTTCTCATATGGTGATGAATCTCTCCCGTCCGCGGGATATGGGGGTCGGAAAATTTTTCGACCCCAGACGTAGTCTCGTCGCCCGTTGAGTACGGCGAACTCATAGAAATCCTAGGAAGGTGTATTGAACTTCTCTTTGCTTCCACAATACGAGTGCGCACGTGTGTTTATGTGTGTGTATTTGTGTGTATGTGTGTGTATGTATGTGTGTGTGTGTGTGTGTGTGTGTGAGTGTATGTGTGTGTGTGTGTGTGTGTGTGTGAGTGTGTGTGAGTGTGTGTGAGTGTATGTGTGTGTATGTGTGTGTTTGTGCGTGTGTATGTATGTGTGTGTGTCTTGCTCTCTCTCTCTCTCTGTGTGTGTGTGTGTGTGTGTGTGTGAGAGAGAGAGAGAGAGAGTGAGTGTGTGTGTGTCACTGCTGTGTGTGTGTGTGTCAAAGGCCTCCACCTCTCTACTCTCTTTCTACACCTTGCTGTTTCGAGCCAGATAGGGCCAATCCTTCCGGATTTATATCAGTCTTTATTTCCTTTTATTAGTTATTTGAAGAAGAAGTTAATTTCTGTCTTTCTCTAATAAAAGCCCTGAAATATATTCAGGGCTTTCAGAAAGACAGGAACATGTTATACACGCCTAAACTTCCTGGCTTTGACTGATTCGAATTCGTGGGCGAAACTCGTCTAAAAACCGTCAAGTTATCAACTGAGCGAATCGGTCCTCAAACGTACTTACTTTCGAATTACAAGAAATTCATATGTTTGTGTCATATTTACACACTAGTGTTTTCATTTAAATCTTGAACTTTTCAATCAAAGTGTGAATACTAGCCACATTTTCAAAAATATCTTCAAATCTACTGTTCAAAAAAGAAATGGCTACCCATGCCCATAAGCATATGCACCTTTGTTATGCAAACGCGTTGCCCTATTTATCACCTCACATCCAATGGGCCACGGAATCACATGGATCGCGACACTGAAGCTTTACGGCAGTATCATTTACTCTGCAATGCAGCATGACTCTACCTCTCACTTAATCGTTTTTTGTTTGGATATAGTTAACACTATAAAAGTTAAAACGGCAAAAGTTCCCTACCTACTTACTAACTTATTTTATCTAATTAACTCCCGGACTCCAAAAGGTTAACTTGTCAAACTCTGCTAAGTCTAATTCCCATCGTCATCTTAATTCAACTTAATTTTGAAGAACTACCGGGTTTGAAGTGGTACTGTAATTAAAAGTTGGTCTCAGCTAATAAATCTTACAGAGAACATTATCTTTCGTAAATAAAGATTCTTAATTTTTGAAGTTATTCTCCTATTGGCGCATTAGGGAAAAATGATGAGGATATATTTTCACGGTGCGCACGCACAACGACACGAGGAAGCGACACCCTTAAATTAGCTTTAGTCAACATTTTAATTTTCCTCTTGTTACACCAAAGAAGTATCACTTCTAATGCGTGTACATGAGTCCACACACATTTTCTTACATTCCTAGTAGGCTAAATAGTTTGTATATGAAGTATGTAGAATGCCACTGCATCATTGCAGCCGAACCAGGACGGCTCGACTGACGAGTTACACCACATTTGCATAATAGGTACCGACTTAAAACTGAGAAATTTACCGCAGCGATTCACGCGGTTTGCGAGCAGAGGTTGTCCCATTTTTCGAAGCCGTTAATAACCAACTGCGTGTTTTTTTATAGTATAGTCGGACAAACGAGCGTTCGGAGACTTTTTACGACTCGACGACGACGCCCATGCACACCAGCATATCTACTATTCCGATGCGTTCTGCTTGGTTCGGCATCCAACTGCCACTTAATTCCACCTACGTGCATCTAACTTCTGTACAGTTTTGACTACATTTATCCAATGTCTGCTTCGGTCCATCTACTCGTATCCAAGATATCTTTCAACAGCATAGGGGCAGACATTTCTTGTAAGAGGTAGTGCCATATTGAATTGCAGCGTAATTGGGCCGCCATGATCATAAAAGTACCTCTCGCTCACGTGATACCGGCTTAAAATAGTCTTCGGTGTCGAGTTTTGTGCGGTTGTGAGCAGCTGGCCCATAGGGGTAAGATTAAAAGGAAGAAGACGCACCGGCATAGTAATTATGCTGATGTTCGTACCCGTCGGTAGTCGTAAAGAGGCTCCGTTTGCTCGTTTGATCTTCTATGCCATAAAAAAAATATAAAAATACGTTACAGCACCGAGCTTTGACGTTATTGTAAGTAGTGTAATATCCGGTGACTTTTGTGACATTATGAGATTGCTAAATTACATGACGAAATGGAATCTTGTTGATATTATTTTAAGAAAAAATGTACTCATACTAGCAGTCGGTCCCGGTTTGGCACGGATACTTTATGAAATAAATCAAATGTTCATTGATTTACAAACATATAATTGCCACATGCCGAATAATTCAACTATGATGAATATGACTGAATAAC
>JAFELO010000097.1:131109-151124 GCA_017140195.1 Eumaeus atala | reverse complement strand
ATGGTTATTTTCGCATATATATTTATAGACATTTCGCGTATATAGACGCATCGAAGTGAAGTTAACGCCGATCGACGCGTCTTCCGCTTTAACATTAAAAGACCGGATACGACACGGCCATCCTGCGCTGACACACGCCCTCGTGTGTTAATCTGTAACAAAATATAACGAGAACACAATTCTGCGCGGCCATACCTTCATCGACTTATTGGAGAACATAGATATCAATTGAACAAATAAAGAACTTCACTCTGTCAAACTTTCATTTTATTAATACTAACATTTTCAATTTCCTGACAAAGTACATTATGAGATTGACGGGTAGCAGTTTATATACGAGTAGGAATTAAAAAGCTAAGTACGGTGCGATTATGTATCAATCACATACCAAATCCCTGAGGTCAGACAACAGCGACATACTCGGATTCGTTCTTCGCAATCGGCAATTAAATTGAAACAGGTTTTAACAGTTTTTATTCGTGGTCACACGCATGAATCAGCAATTTTCTCTGTATGCATTTCAAACTTGAAATACCGAGTCGTCCCTTGACTCTATGGTCTTCGATACTAGGCAAGCCCCGACCACACTACCCAGAGCCACCGTCTACTGCCTACCCTACAAGTAGCAGAAACCGATTTCTAACGGGCTACAGCTAAGGCACTCCGGTGCGGTCTCCGACTGAAACAACAACATAAAAACCAGTAAGCATCAAGTTAGTCAGCCTCAATATTTCTACATTCACCTAAGTCAAATATTATCTGACCAGGAGGCATTTTTCTTACACGATCATGCGCATACTTGTAAGTACGATTACTAGTTAACGACTTCAGAACACAACGATCTCCTTCTAACACTTCAACAATTTGAAATGCGTCCCTAAACTTGACATCTAATTTAGTTTCATTCCGTTCCTCATTTTCAATTAGAACGAACTCACCGACCGAGAATCTACTTACACTAGCCTTCGTTTTATCAAAACGTTCTTCGTCATTACGTACGGATGTCTCCATGCTCTTAGATGTAATTCGTCTAGAGCCTAAATCTACTATCTACTAAACGAGCCGCCATGCGGCTCTCACCAATGACATATTGAGACGAATATTTAAATTTTGATCACCAAATCCTTTCAAACCTCCATAATCATGTTTATCGCTATCTATACTAATAATGTTAATCTTCAAGTTTAGGAAACTGTTACAATTTGAACTGATCTTTCAGCATTCGATAGCCCATTTAACGCGGAAGGCATTGTTATTCCACAATGCAATTAAAATGAGTGAAATACGCCGGTCAAACTTTTATTTGGCACTATGATATAATGAGGTAAATTGGAGGTATTTTCAAATCGTAATCTAAAGTTTGGTGCTAATTAATATTTGTATTTCAAATTTTGTTACATTTTAAAAAACTTATTGCACAAACAATATAACTTCATGTAATGATTTGTATCACCCTATGTAAGGCACGGAAGGAATCTTAAGGTTATGGGAGTGAGGATCATGGATTAACTTTTGAGACAACCAACACCATGATCTAATGATCTTTCGATGACCTCAAGACGCTGGCGAAGTGCCACTAGACAATACACTCATTAAGATATCATTCGCGCCAAGCGTTATTTAACGTAGTTGAAAGATTACGAACTAAGATTTTACCAAGCTTAAAAACTATCGGGGTGCATCCTTTCCATCTGCAGCAAATGAGTTGCGGTCCTCCTATCGACCACAATATCATCTAGACCGTCGGCCGATGTGCTATTTTGTCACCGACGAAGCTGCACTGGGCGCCCCCGTCAGCACAGATGAGTAAACCATCCATTCTATACACTTGTCGAACACATGGAAGTAATGTGACATTTTAGAAAGAGATAGTGGCATGCTGAATAGTAGGAGGTAGAGCCATGCATTGTGCATGACGCTACATCCTTCTATGCAACGAAATTGAGACTCAATTTCATTGTACAAATACAAAGCACCTTTCGCTCAAATACTACCGCCGTAAAGTGACATCTTCTGTGTCGCGTTTCCTGTGGTTTATGAGTAACCGATGGCCCATTGGGGGTTGGTGAGAAGGGAGGGCAAGGCATCGGCATAGTAATTATGTGGATGTTCGTGGGCGACGGCAGCCGCAAAAAGGCTCCGATTGCTCGTTTGCCCCATATTCCATAAAAGAAAGGACATGTCCACTGTAAACTTCTGATAATTCGCATTCACGAGCTACTCAGTGTGCTACAGTCTCATCTCTCGTATATTTTCAAATACCAGCTAAGTTGCGCTTTACCTAGTTGCATACTCGATAATTATTAAAAATCCTTTTGGCAACTAGGCATATAATGATTATTATTATATTATTTATTTACTCATAAATCATCACCATAAGACATACAATTAACACATACTTGATTACAAGCAAGAAATTCAAAGATCTTCATTAGCAGACAATTAAGACATTATTCAAATAAAATGCTATGTATATTATTTAATTGTAAGGGGTAAACGAGTAATCGGAGTCACTGCACGATTACCGACGCCCGTGAACATCCGTATACGTAATGTGCCGATGGTTTGCCCACCTTTGCTCCTCGTGTGTACGGATTTTGTATGTATGTATGTGGTTTGTACATATTTTATATAAGGACGACTACACGTATAAATTTATTTAAATGTTTTACTAGCTGTTAACCCGCGTCTTTGTATGCGTAGGAAACTGATATTGGACAGCGTTTTTATATTTTCGGGATATTAAATTGTGTTTCATTTAGATAAAAGAAGAAACCACAATAGACACACGTGTATGTAAGAAAACTGTTAGATCCTACCTCTTTACCGGGAAAATAAAAGCCTAATCGGCTAAGTCCTACTGGGACGCGCAAAGGTTGCGTAAATGATATAGGGCCCTTACAATTTACAGGTATATAAATCACGTTTTATCTATCTGCCTAAGAATTAATATTTAAATAACACACACACGTACAAACGTACACACTACTCACTCACACGCACGCACACACACACACACATACTCACACACATACTCACACACACACACACACACACACACACACACACACACACACAGAGAGAGAGAGAGAGAGAGAGAGAGAGAGAGATAGAGAGAGACCAATAAACCAATTTTCTATTTTTGTTATATCCTATAAGTTCAATGTAGTTTGTAATGGATTAGAAACAAATCCATGTTGGACTGTGTCTAGGGAGTCACGTTAGGTTGAGCTAAAATATTCCATACCGAATATTGTAACGCTGGCACAAGATTAATGTAGCTGGCCATAAATTCTCTCACTTCTTGATACTTACATGGTGAGCAGAGGCGTTCAAACTTGGTTAAGGTTAACAATGGGAAGTAATCAACTATCGAATCTCGATAGATTCAGTTATGTAAGCAAATATAATTATACGATTTCAACGAAGTTGGTTTGATCATCATCATTATCAGTCCTTATCGGTCCACTGCTGGACATAAGCATGTCTCAATGGACGCCTAGACGACCGATCTCCTGCTGCTCACATCCATCATACATCTTATATCCCTGTTTATATTGGTATCCATACCTCACATCTTCATGACCGAATATGTATTATGACCCTAGTACACAGGGGCCACTGGAGATTTAATATTGGATGCATAGTCTGCCTTATTGTTATGCAGGGCCATCGGCTACTCACAAACCGCACAAAACGCGACAACGAAGATGTCACTCTGCAGAGGTATCATTTCACCGAGGTGTACGTCCCCGGTCTTGCCGGTCCAATACCGCTGCAATGCAGTATGACACTTGCTAAATTCATTACACTTTTGATATATTCTTACCTTTTAGTACGAGTATATTTTTATTTTGCTTTAATTAAACTCTATCTATAACCAGATATCGAGTTTTACTGTCATATGCCAGTGGCAGAAATTGGCAACATTTTCGCCTCTAAATACTACTCGGGCCAATTACCTACTGATGTAAAATCGATAGTCGTTATATGGTTCCGTATGCTCGATTTCCCTCTCTACCCTACAAAATAAAATGCCACCGTCTTCCAGACATAACAATACATATTGTGCCCACATTTTAAAGAAAACGAATAAAGTTTGAAACATTTGTGAATATTTAAAGGCAATCAGTCAAGCCGTATCTCTTGCGCATTCCTTTTTACGCTCGAAACCATCCTTGTGACATGGTAGTGAAAAGAATAACAGCCTTGAAAATTGAGTTAGCTGCGAGGAATAGTTTTCCTTTACTTTGGCCTAGTTCGCAAGGTACATTTTCAGCATAATGTAAAGATTAAACTAAAATCATTATTATAGTATTAGGGGACAAATGAGTATTCGGAGCCGCTCAAGAACATAAGCTTAATTACTATGCCGATACCGAGAGGTACTTCCCCAGTCGTGCCGGCCCAATTTCGCCACAAGGCAGCATAGCACTACCTCTTGCTAGCTCGCCTCTGTTGAGGAGACTATTGACCACCATGTTTGGAAAGTACCTGATAAATGACACAAACGTAGAAAATAAACTAGAACGTAGAAAGTAAACTTTAGCATGCACTGATACATTTTCAACATCCATGAAATAAGAAGAGTCCGGCTGCTTCATCATCATCATTATCAGTCCTTATCGGTCCACTGCTGGACATGGGCCTCTCTCAATAAACGCCAAGACGGCCGATCTCCTCCTGCTCGCATCCATCCCGGACCTTCTTACCTTCTTACCGCCCGCCCCTCTAATGTCACTTCACGACGGTGTAATGTGAACATTAGGTGTAGGCCCAATTCGGCTGTAATGCAACATGGCGCTACCTCCTACTTTGCCACTATCATGTACCACGGCACGACACACATCTTACGTTGCCCGTTTTCCACACGTGTGATGTACAATAGAATAACAGCGAAAATATAAACAATTTAAAATTCTGAACTTGTTTTCGCAAAGCTTCAGATCAGAGTAACCCGAACAAGCGCGAATCGAAAAAAGTGATATGTCAAATCGGTTTAATTTCATTTAGCTAACACAAGCAAGAATAAATTAGTGATTAATGTAATCAATAATATGATTTACCTGGAAAATTAATAAAAGTTATACTAGAATAATAATAATATTCATGAATGTTTGTGTCATAATGATATGGATAGATGACGTAACTCTGAGGGAACACGGGAGCACCGTCACATCGACGGAAACGCATAACGTATTCTTTAACAAAGTTTTATTCGGAGGTAGTTCCATGACATTGCATTCGAATTGGGCTAGCGCAAGCGGGTACCTTGTGTGCCGTCTTGACGGCGGTGTCGGTGTAAAGTGACGGATGCGCTGCGCGTGTCGTGGGGTCTATTAGTGGCCGGTGGCCCATTGGATGGGAGGAGGAAAAGAGGGCAGCGCTGCTGCGTCACAATATTACGAATGTCTACGGGCGTCGGTAGACGTCAAAACTTCCTATTATCGATTAGTTCACACAAATATGTTCCGTTTAAAATAAATTGTAAACAAAAAATGTTTGTTAACGAAACCTAAAAATTATGCCCAAAAAGAGAAATTTGAAAATTTGTCAGTACGCTATGGTGACATCTACAAGTATTTGTATATCCAATGGTGCAAAGATTTTATTTCAATAAATAAATAAAATAAAATTTTGCTTTTCCAATAAATGTATTGAATGTATTTACTGGACATTTCGAGTATTAATATAATATTAAAATATGAGCAGGGAATGGAAATAACTGCTAATGATATTAAATAGATGATAATGATGAATGTATATTTAGTAACAGGTAGTACCATACTGCATAGCAAAGGAGATGTACCAACACCAACAGGTAGTACCATACTGCATAGCAAAAGAGATGTACCAACACCACCATGGGAGTATCACTCGTTCACTGTAAAGCGGCAGTTCATTTTTTACGAAGTTCTCGAGTCCCCAGTGCCCCATTGGGATAGAGGAAAGAAGCGGTACAATTATGAAGGTTTCTATAGGCGACGGTAGTCATTGTAAGGCTCAGACTACCCATAATTGACATTTCAATGGAACGGCCGATCTACTATCCCATAATATATATTCCCAGTTGTTACTATTTTTTTTTTACTTTTTTCCCTGACCTAAACTTATGCTGTGGAAGCGAAGCTCAATACAGCGTCATCGTATTGCTATGAGTGAGAGAGACTAGGATTACGGTCGAACGAACGCCTCGAATCCACTATCCTGAGATTAAGAGTTGCATGCTCTACCGGCTGATCTAGCCAGACACCACGTTGGGCGCGAACTGTATGATACATTCTATAATTCTCTAAAAGGAGTTCACATGGGGCTTAAGAGAATATAAGAATGTAGTTATAGTTAAACTTTTACGTACATTTATTTCACCCTTGTCTCTCTACATTCACAATCATGAACAAAGTTTTAATATGTGACTGGTTATGAGAATAATTAGTCATACAGTTTTAGTTTGGGTTAGTAAAAAGTGAGAGTATGAAGTCTTATCTGGGTGGTTGTCCGAGACTCCCGGCTGCAACTTGGATGGTCCTTTATATATATATAATTATTGTTCCATAACCACAAATTGTCGCGGATTGTCCTTCATTCCTTATATTCAGCATTTGAAGAATATGCTGCTATTAAATCTTCATACTACGTCTAAATTTAATAAACAAATAGAAAACAGTATTAAGTGCAATCTATACTAATAATATAAAGCTGAAGATTTTATTTGTTTGAAGGCGCTAATCTCAGGAAATATTAGTCCGAATTGTAAAAATAATTTTGTGCTATTCAGTCCATTTATCGAGAAAGAATATGAGCTATATGCCATGACGCTACGACTAATAGGACCGGCGAAACGCGGACTAAACCACGTTGTGAATCATCACGCCGTGGTTTGTCCCGCGTTCACAGCGAGAGGTACTTTCATGGTGGTGATGATAATGAACCAATCGATAAAACACAAAAAAAAAGAAAACAAATTTACGATTGCAAAATTTTCTCTTTCGGGTGCCAAAAGGAATTTCTCTAAGGTATGTTTTCCAAGTTTTGTTTCGCTAACCGTCAACACAAAGCAACATTCGGAATTAGTATCTGTCTCGGCTCACAAAAGCCTTCATTGTGTACGTACAAAAGCAGAAATTCTACCCTCAACTATAACGTAATTTCCAGCGTTTTCCTTCGCGACACGAGGTATGCGTCCTCTCGTCTTGGTACTCAGGCCTATTGTGCAATATTTTTTTACAAATTACTCGACGTATTAAATTACTCTATAAAATATGGGATGAATTTTCTAGAGGAAAGCTTTAATGTACACAGGCTGATGTGTGCTACAACCAGCTTCGGTGTTCTAGTGGTTAACACCTCTAATTTATATTCTGGCAATTCAGGCACGAACTACGAAATGTACCATTGGCTTTTGTAACTTAAGTACATTTCTAACTTTGTGACATATCTATCAAGACATTTACCTAGTCTGTATTGTGATGACAGCTGGGACAGCTGATTCCCGTGTTAGACACATATCCAGTATGGGCCCGAAGGCCGTACACGTAATACTCCTCGCCAAGGGTCTTTCTCTTAGGATGGTCGCACAGCCCTCCATACGTCATCCTGACGTAACCCATCAACACATATAAGTATAAAAACACAAAGGTATATAATGATGATGAAGGGAAACATCGTTGGGAAAAACAGAATTCGTGTATTCGTATTCAACCTATTCTTGGATTGAGTTTAGTTTCCTTTCTGGGTTGCAGAAGTCAGATAATAATCACTCCATGTGTAATCGGCGACCTGAAGGTAAATCGCCATTTAGTTCTAACTTGTCCAGTTGCAAGAGGTAGCGCCATGCATAGTGCATGACACTACATCCCCTATGCAACGGAATTGGGCTGGCGCCACCGGGGAGGTACCTCCGCTCACATAATATAATAGTCGGTGGCCTATTGGAGAGGGCGGGAGGAGAGCAACGCATTGGCATAGTACTTATGTTCATGGGCGTTGGTAGTCGAAAATAGGCTTTGATTGCCCTTAACTCAAATCATTACTGAAATAATGTAATTTTGTGAAATAATATAAGTAATAGTTCAACCCAGTGTGCCATCATTATAAAGTGGTACTCCAAAATCGGTCGTCTTGTCACCTTTTAATTAATTGAATCTCCAAACCGAACAAAACTGTCCAATTCAGCAACTCCATGCTATAACAGGATGTTACGATTTATTTAAATGTATACGATAAATTTTATTACAATGCGCTTGGTGCAAACAGATATAAATTTAACGCTCCCTGATAGCGCTCTCACAATGTGCACATTACGTACTACACAATTGCAACATTTCGATTCAGTGGAAACTTATTTTGACGGTGTACCATAAATTTATCTCATCATGTCTTAGTATATTTCATACGGTGCCGTAGAACATAATGGCATTCAAAAATGTTGCCGAATAAAGTAACAAAAGGGGTTCAAACAAATAGTGAATAAACCAGAATAATTTTTTAACGTCCCGCGAATTTTTTTTCAAATGGGAAGAAGTGATTGCATTCGCTCCAATTTTCTAAAAACGAGTTTTCACCATATCGCTACGGTTTGAGGTAGGTATTATGTTATTCTATTTCTACCATTGTAACATTTTTCGACTCATTTTCGAGTGGCGTTCGAATATCACAATCATTCAGCGTGACATAGCACATAAATTATGTGCAGTCAGAGTAAATTGGCTACGTTTGAACAATACATAATTAGCAAAAGATGCATAATCTTTATTAGCAATCACCTAAATGGATTTTTTTATAGAATGAGGGGCAAACGAGAAATGGGAGCCTTTTTACGAGTACCGACGCCCATGAACATTTACATAACTCTATGCCGATGCGTAGCCCCCTTTCCCCCCTCCCAATGGGCCTCCCGCAACTCACAAATCGCACGAAACGCGACACTCAAGATGTCACTTTTCGGCGGTATTATGTGAGCGAGAAGTACCTCCCCGGTCGTGCCGGCCCAATTCCGTTGCAAAGGAGGATGTAGTGTCATGCACGATGTATGGCACTAATTCCTCCTATGTAGCATGGCACTACCTCTTCATAAATATTATTACAACTCGATCTACGCAGATACCATAAGGTACACATGAGTATACCTGCATTATTCATTACTATGAGTATACCCTACCGACAATAAAATTTTTATATTGTATTATCTGTATGAAAAACGACTGAGCCACTAATGAAATATGAAACAGGTGGGTTCGGTGAAATGGTCTGTGTAATTTATCTAATTAAACAGCGCTTGGTTCTCGTTGCGATGATAGACGAGCGCAAATTAAGTGTAATGGATAAGAGAGGTTTTGTTCGAATAAGATACGCCATGTTGTGATAAAACTACTTTTAAATTAAAAGTATTTTACAAGATATTTTACAGAAACGATAGATTGTAAATACATTAGATGTCGTATTACCAAAGTATTTATAATATGTAATGTATTACAGATAATTTGTAATTTTAGAGTATAATTAAGAAATGGTTAAGACAACTGACACAGTCACATATTCCCATCCCTACCTTAAAGAATTTCGCGAATAGAGGAATTTGAAGTTTGATGCAGTTGAAGAGACATGCACATAGCGAATATTATAATACTAGCACCATCCCGCGGTTTCATCCGCGTAGCTCCGGTCCTTTTTAGACGTAACGTCATAGTATATAGCCCACGCTTTCCACGGTATAAATAGATTTTTTTTTTTAATTCAGGAACTTCCTGAGATTAGCGCAATCAAACAAACAAGCAAACTCTTCTGCACTATATTATTAGTAATATGCATTAAAATGTATTATGTTAATTAGATAAAAAAATTAAAAAGAATCTAACTGGGGCTGAGCATTCACTGGTATCTATAAAATAATCTACGCACAAACCCGTCGTATGCACATGTTGCCCGTTGAGGTAGCGAGAGAAAGAAACCAACACGTATAACAAGAAAGAGAACATTTATCCTCCTCCAACTTCCTGACTTCGTACTGTTGTTCGTAATTCAGAAAAACCCAATAAAACTTTGGTGCGAGGACAACTGTGTTAAACATACCAAGAGATAAACAAATAAATGCGAAAATATGTTCAATCTAAAAGAAATGTTAACACTATCGAAACCGTCACACAAATGAAAAGTCTAAAAATAATTTTTCCTTCTGTTTACTCGAAACTCCCTAAATAACATGAAACACGATTACATTGTCATCAGAAAAGTGCATCCACTCTGAATGGGTGTGTCAACGCATAACCAACACTTCCATTCAGAGTGGAACTAATCGACGGCCTTTAGTATTTTTTTAAACATCTCAACTGTTTCCTATCTCTTTTAAGAAGAGATAGTACCATACTGCTTTGCGACTAAATTAGGCTGGCACGACCGGGGCGGTCCCGCCGGCCACGTGACATCACCTTAATATCATGGCTATATTGTAACGTTTCATGCGGTTTGTGAGTAGCCGTTCGCCCATTTGGGGGTGGGATGTAGGAGGACATTATGTGTGCGTGTTACGTCGGTAGTCAATCAATGCCTCCGATTTTATCTATGCTTAAAAATGTACAGAAACTCTAAGTTAAACTAATGATAGATGTTTATGGATACTCTTAATCGTATCTATGTGACGATTTGGCATTTTAAGTGATATAAAAACACATAATACCAATGCATTACACAAGACCGCCCAGAAATATCACAGCCCAGGGGAGGACATGTACCCTTCCTAATTAGGGACGGACAGCTAGTAATTTGGCCCATTGGACAGATGGGGGAAAAAGAAGGCAACTGCGTATGCGGATAATAATGGACGTCGGCAGTCATCAATGTCTCCTACAATTTGTGCGTGTGCTATAAAAAATATGAAAAGATCCTGAAATTCTGATCGTCACAACATAATCAACATTTCCTCTTAAACTTTTATACTCTTCTTTAACATTATAAGGTTCGAAGAGATGCAACGCTAAAGTTTTCATAGAACAAACACATCCTGTCGATTAGTCTCTTAGCGCGTTCCACGAATCCCTTTGACGCTACAATTTCGATTAGAATTGCGGTTTGTGCTGTAATTTAAAAAAAATGACAATTCTAAATAGAGAAGGAAATACTCCAAACAATAGTAAGTTTATTTCGTACGGCAATTAGGAAGAATGAAGTTGACTAATACAGTCAGAGTAGAATAGATATGTTGAGTTGAATGAGTTAGAAGCATCTGAGGAGTAAAGTTTGATCTGCAGTATTAGTAATTTTCAGTAAGGGCTGTAGAAGACGTTAAGTTGCGTAAGTGTGAGAGACTTTTCTTTCAGATGAATTGGGCCGGCACTACGTACCTCTCGCTCACTTGATACCGCTGTAAAGTGACACCTACGACGTCGGGTTTCGTGCGGTACGTGAGTAGCCGGTGGCCCATTAGGGGGTGCGAAAAGGAGGGCAACTCATCGGAGTAATTATGCTGATGAGTTCATGAGCGTCCGTAGTCGCTGAAAGCTCCGATTTCTCGTTTGTCCCCTATACTATTAAAAAAACACTTCAGCCTAAATAAATATTTTGTAGTGTATATTTCAAACATTTTTATTCTACGAGATATTGAGACCCAGAGGGAAAAAGGAACATTGGTCGACGGACAGTAACATGGACTGACCGATCTCCACCCATGCTAGGAGCACCCAGCTCTCGGTATACGGATATATATCATGGGAGATGCACGGGGGCTTGCGCACCGGTTCTTTTACCCAACGTGCCATTCTTGACTCCCTACACATTATTTAAGTGCCCTCTCGTTATTTCACTCTCCCCTTTCTGGATTCTGACTTGACAAAGACAGTAGTTGTCATCGGCCTCGAAGACCAGATTATCTCGCTGCGGCTGCGTCGCCACCTATCCTTCCTATTCGTGTGCCATGTATGCGCACGTAAATGTCCTCAAATGCCAAAACCTGTGCTCCGTTGTGACCAAATCCTGGTGATAGACTGGGCCCACTATCGTCCGTTGTAGTACATGGAGACAATCGGAGCCTTTAAACGACTACCGACGCCATGACGTCCAGTGACACCAACGACGCGCGGTGGTGCCTCGATCGCAAGCGTTAAATCGTCTGCGTATGCCACAAAGTTTACACCCTCTGGTCTCGGCAATTTAAGGATATCGTCCAGGAGGAGTTTCCATAGTGTGGGGCCCAATACCGAACCCTGGGGATATCCCATTGTGGAAACCTTTCAAAGCGTGCGGTGGCCCACTGTGAAGCCAACATAACGGTTACAGAAGTAACCAACGAGAGTCTGGTAGATGTTCGGAGAGATGCCGGTAGTTTTTACTTTTAACAGTATCATTAGCCACCATGCCAGTGAGGTGGACTGATGTTCTTGCCAAAAGGATGGGACTTCAGTGGATGAGAGAAGCATTCAATCGTGAGAAATGGAAATTCAGTGAGGAGACGTATGCCCAATAGTGAGCGAGAATGGGTTGAGTAAGAGAATAGTCAACATCTGACACTTTATAATGGAAGAGCAGTCTATAGTAAAATTAATGCGTCATACAAACGCGTAATTCTATTGACGTTATGTAGTGATGGGTTAAATATTCATGGAATTTTCCATTTTTCGTATAGGCGTTTTTTACAGTATAGGGGGACAAGCGAGATATCTGAGCCCTTGTACGACTCCCGACGCATATGAACATCACCATGGTTACTAAACCGAAGCAATGTCCTCCTTTTCATCTCTTACAAACGTTCAGAAATTTGTGTCAAAAGAAAAACGTAATTCATAAACAATGTTTGCTAATGGCCACACGTGTACAACTATGGAATGGCGCAAATATTTATTTATACGTAACAATGCGGTGTACACAGTAATACAATTTGTATTGCTTTTATGTTTTATAGCGAACTGCCAAACCGGATTATGCTCGTGCTCGGACAAAAGAACTTCATATAGTCCATAAAAAGTTCGAATCTATATCCCACACAGACGATTCCGTACTAACGGGAGTTCCGAGCATTGTATATTTATAAAAGACCGTCCATCCCGCACATGGTGGAAGTGCGGAACGGTTCCCCCAGTCATGACAGCTCAACGAGCTCTTCCAGCACCCACGATAATGCAAGGTCAACTTAGCTACCGCGCGTGAGCTCCCCCTCATTAGAGTGAGGGCGAGGTCGCGAGGTATGGTCCTCTCAGCCGATGAAGCTACACTAAACACTTCCGTCAGCACAGAGCAAAAAAAAGGTCCGTCCGTCCATTTTTCCGTATGTATGTCGGTCAAGACCTTTTCATCAGGAACACGTTCAAGAATCAGGCTTCCTTCTTGGCTAGTTCCATGCGAAATTCTTGAAAGAATCATAATTCTATATCAACTTGTACTTGCTTAACATTGGTTTATTTTTTGTGATTTTATATATAAAGTATGCACATAAATAGCTGTGTATTATTATTATATTATAGTATTTGTAATATTTGTTTTGGATCATGATTCTTAATTTTTCAGGGCTTTACGCTGTAGGCTATTCGACATTTTTTAGTAGTTTTCGACACACTTCATTTTGAACAGACAAACGGATGGACTGGCGGACAATATCTATATATCATTATCTTCACCTTAATAAAACTTCGGTTTTTTTTCGTTTTAAGTTACGGGACGATAATAGGTTTCGTTTTTAGTAAAAGTAACGCAATATATTTGGGTTGTTCCAACAATATTTCTATTTTAGGTTAATTAGAGATTTTCCTTATGTAATTGTGTGTCTACAAAGACGTCACCTTCGCTAAGAGATAAAGTTCTTTATTTTATTTGAAGAAAAAAATGAGTAACACAAGACCCACACAAATTGATGTATATTAGTGATGTTCTTTTGGTTGTGATATTGTTTCGTTGATCATTAACAATAGGGTATTTAGTATAGGACCTTTGTTAACAAACTACCCAAGGTACCCTGGTTCTCGGATGACTTAATCCTATGATGTATATATTTTAAATAAAGATTTAAAAACAATAGGGTTGTCAATTTTAACTTATCCAAAATTAAAGAACCTCTAACCCCATTAACTTGTTCACACAATGGGAACTTCACATTTTTTAATATTATATGGGGACAATCAAGCAGTCGGAGACTCTTGATAACTACCATCACACATAAACATCCGTAGAATAGTTATGCAACCTTCCTCCCCCCCCCCGCCCCTCCCCCCAATTGGTCCCCTGCTTCTCACAAACCGTACGAAACCCGAGTGAGAACGCTCTAGCTGTTATATCCCTGGTACGTCCCTGGTAATACCAACCCAATTCACTAACTCTTTTCATTAATTCCAATATGCTGATAATGAATGAAATATTCATTCATTATCAGCCCTTATCGGTCATAGGATTGGACTTAGGCCTCTCTCAGTGAACTCTAAGACGACCGATCTCCTGCTACTCGCATCCAACCCGGACCGGCTACTGCACGGAGATCGTCTTCCCACCTGGTGAACGGCCGACCAACACTTTGTTTTCCTAAACGCGGCCTCCACTCCAGAACCTTACTGGCTCATCTGCCATATGTTCTTCTGAGCGTGTGACCAACCTATTGCCACTTCTGCGAGTCTATTCGTCTTAACTTTTTTAAACTTTTCTTCACTAACCCTCAATAAAACATAATAATTAATATAATTTGTAAGATTACTTACTGCTAGATAATTTACTTTCCACTAGATACTGTTTAGATCTAAAACTGGCACTCAATTTTGTGTAGTGCTCTACTTGCCTTTATCACTCACTAGCCCCATACTCTGTAATTTGTCAACGTCCTGATGCAGACTTATGAAAAATGAATACAAGGTTATGGGTAAAATGTTATGATTCTTGATGTTCACAATCAATTTTCTTTGTTACAGGCAATCGATTAAAGGAAAGATGACGTGGCTGAGCAGGAGCAGGTGAACCATGTATAATTGATAAGGAAAATGGACATCAACGATGTAGGCTTGGTGGAGGAAACAACTGACAGTTATAAGGGATATGGACCAACCAGACCCAATGGAAATATCGCTTTGGATAAATGCCAAGATGTAGACTCAATAACGTCTAATAGCAGAAAGAAAACGCAAACTTCCCGACAGAAAGTTTTATGTTGCTTTTGTTTTAAAACAACCAAATATAGAAGAAAACAGTTCATTATCGGTTCCTTGACAAACAGTGCTATATTTTCCGTTTTATTGGCGTACACTTTCTTTGGTTCTGTTATATTTTTAGCAATAGAAGGCGGTACGGAAGTTACAGTTCGACCTAGAATATTACCGGACAAGCAGAAGATTACACACGAAGATGAGAACCATACACACAAAAAGAATTTAGATGACAATTTAGACAATACAAATTTGACACTCTCACCAAATAGTTTTGGAGATGCTAGAAGGAAAGCTGTAGAAAGCATTTGGGAAATAACAATATCTTTAAATATACTTTACAGAGAGAATTGGACTAGATTAGCTGGACAGGAAATATTGAAATTTCAAAACGAATTGATACATAGAGTGACTACTGAGGTGGCATCCCAGTATGGAATAAGTTACAAGGAAATGGCACTTGGTGAATATACCTCATCCACGGTGAATAATTACTATGAAGAATATGAGTGGAATTTAGCACTTGCTTTCTTTTACTCTCTGACAGTTGTGACGACTATAGGTAAATATAAGATTCTTACATAAAACGTATATCATCTAATGTATATTTAAATGAAACCCAAATGTAAATGAGTGCATAATTTCAGAGTGTATAGAATTTGATAATTATTTATTTTCGCATTCAGCATGGTTTGTCTGTACAAATATATTTGCAGTTTGTTTGAAAATGATTAAAAATGGTTTGAAAATCTTAATATTGTGTACAATATTATCAATAATACTGTAGTATTATTGATATTGAGAGTGGGTGTGATAGAACGCTACAGTGTACCATGACATCAAACACTTGTCACTGGACAACGTCTGTCGGAACAGCTAGTTACAAAAACTGTACAAATATTGGATAACAACATGTAAGCGGAGCGTTTGAAGAACTACTGACGCCCATAATTATCCGCATAATTATTATGTAGACAATAAGTCACCGAAAACTCGCAAGCCGCACGAAACTCTACAGTTTACTTCGATATCATGTGTGCCCGGGAGGTTTCACCACACCTCGACCGAGGAGGTGCAGGTATACCTTCTCGGTGCCGAAACATTTCGGCAACAATTTAGCATGGCACTACAAAGGTAGTGTAAAAGTGTTCGTACTAAAATCTAGTAAATTTCATCTAAAATACAGCAAAAACATAGCCTAGTCAAGATGTTTGTGTACACAGGCTGTGTAGCAATGGTTGGTAATGATTAGTTGTTTAGCATCTCATTTGTTATTTTAAATGAATGTTTAGGAAGAGGTAGTGCCATTCTGCATTGCATCGGAATAAGGCCGAGACGACCGGGGAGGTAGCTGGTTAGGGCTGGTAAGGGCTCCGGTTGCTCGTTTTTCCCCATATACTATAGAAAAAAAATGACGTTGCCGCTGCAGAATCTTACGGACGGAGAGCATAAATAAACGTGTTGACTAGGTCATGCCTTTCCTGTATTTTAGATGAAGTTTACTACTTTTCGGTAATACAATGTGATTATAAATATTATTCGTATAAATCAACATTTGCTGAAAATGTTTTTCTCAGTTCACATTGTGTTGTCACGGAAATACCATGTTATTTTTATTTTATTTACTTTTTACTACATTATGTCTACTTTTCTATGGACTCACTCGCACACACACATATATACACACAAACACACACATTTACCGTGTGCATGTTTTTTATAGCATAAGGGGGCAAACGGGTAATCAGGGCCTTTGATGACTGCTGACGCCCGTGGTTATCCACATTATTGTCGCGCAGATGCCTTGCCCCCATATAATCCCCCCCCCAATGGGCCACAGGCTACTCGCAAAGCGCACGAAACGCGTCAGCGACGCTGTTACTTTACGCTGGTATCAAGTGAGCGAGAGGTACTTCCCCAGTCATGCCGGCCCAATTCCTTTGCATAGGAGGATGTAATGTCATGCACCATGCAGGTGACTTCCTAAAATGTGAAGCATGTGAAGAACATTTTCTCATTTCAAACATAACAGACAAATAACGATCGCTATATTGCCGTATCTGTTTCGTTGGATTTACGCGAGATGAGGACTTCTAAAGCCCCTGTAAAAGATTGAAACGTATTTGCAAACTCCCAGCAATAAAAGAATCCGTCGTGTTCGGCATCTTTTTGAATGAATCCGAATCCATCTTCACGGAACTTGGCCAAGTGTGTACGTGCGCATGCGTACAGCGTGCGTGTGGATGTATGTCAACGTCGCTAAGCTCGTAAAGAAGCAGACAGATCGAATTATGGTTTACGGATCCCGAAATGTCTCTTTAGTTATTACATAAATGTTATCTTTAAAAATATTTTATGAGGTGATATATTTTTAAAATCCCAAAAATATATAAGAATGATTTTAGGAATAACTCAGGAAAAAAAAGGAATGCTTAAGTAATCATTTTGTTGTCAGTTTACACGTACATGTTTGAAGAAATTCCTGAAGGGCAATTCCAGATGGCTTATAATCATAAAATTACACATGTCGCACAATATAATGCAGATGGTTAGGAAACTCCGAAGCATAATAATAATCTACTTAGATACATCAATGTAAAAACATTACGAGTATATATTTGTGGTCTACTTCACATAAAGCGACCAATCCATATAAGAAAATTTGTCAACTTTTATGTGCTAACACATTAGGTGTGCGAGTCCATTTCTCAATTGATCGATCCTTTAATAACTAGTTTAGGCAAAAACTAAACCTTTTGTTTAAATAGCGTCTAATGCCACTACCACTACATTGACAAACTCAACTATTCCGTTACACGTAGATATATTAAGAGACTTTTCCCAATTTTAACGAATCACACACACAAACCTTCCTCGGGAATCGTTCTATCAGTGGATAGAAACAGCATGACAAACGTTCCGTGGATTTTGAGAATATTGATCACGGGTTCGACCGTGAATAACACTGGTCAAATTATAAACAAATTATAAATAACCTTCACCAAGGGTCAATGGGTATAGCCATGAGTGAAAACTGAATGAAACTCGGTTCAGTAGATTTTGAGAAAATCGGCCACATACTAATTACATACACTAAAACATTTTCATTTTGTTGCAGGTTATGGAAATGTCGCCCCAAGGACATTATTAGGGAAGGGCGTGACAATTGGTTACGCCATAGTTGGTATACCACTCACGCTTCTTTATCTGTCGTGTGTTGGATCCTTGTTGTCTAAGATGGCACGAAGCGTTTTTAGCAGAGCGCTATGTTGCTGCCTCTGTTCCAACTGTGGCTACTGTTGTTATGACGAAAGACGTATGGCAGAAAAAGAAAGGCGAATGAAACTGAAAAGACAACACGAAGAAATGATCAATAGCCAAAGCACAAGCAAGACTCCTACGGAGGAGTGTTATGTAGTAAAATCGGATAGCCAAAGAGATTTGGCGTCGGACAAGCAAACAACATGTACTATTAAAGATGATGTAATAAGTTGGCAAGATACAGATTCAAAATTATCGATACGCGGCTTAAGTATATTAGCTCCAGTTTTATTATGTTTATCAGCGATATTCATTTATATTGTGGTTGGAGCTCTTATACTTTTTAATTTAGACGGTACGCCTATTGTAGATGGCATTTATTTCTGTTTTATGTCGTTGAGCACTATTGGTTTCGGTAGCATCATCCCGGGAATGAGCTACACTACAATTAACGGCGTTAGATACTACACAATAAATTCAACCGTTTTGTGGTTTTGTTCCGCCTACACATTAACTGGCTTAGCCTTAACAGCAATGTGTTTTGGTGTAATTCACGATGAAATAATTCATAGAATAAGGGACCACCAAAAAGGGTGGTCACAGAAAAGTAACACGGTCAATGATGAAATAAATACAAGTGATACACTTTATTTGAGCTCCTGACAGATGTATAGTAAGAAGCCTGAAAATTTATACAGCATTATGGAGGGCAGCTCTGTGGTCCAACGGAACAAAGTTGAAGTTGAAAACGCAGAAGTTGCACTAAGTATTGATGAAATATCGACTTCTATTGATAACCATCCCGACTTTTTGCCACTGCCACCAATGGAAGATGAGATAATTGCGATTGTAACTAAAAAAGAAATAAAAGGAATTTACGGTAATATGGTAGCATATAATACGCTACCGGAAATACTTGAACATGACGATGCGTAAATGGACTAAATAAACTAATTTGTACGTGTTAATCTATGTGTTCCATTTATAATTGCAGTTTTGTATATATGGGGATTTAATTTCCTATAGAACAATTTATATCATGATAATCTTATAAGTGTATAATTTTAAGGATATGTAAATAAACCTAGCTCCTAGGTGACGTGGAACACTTTTCTGTCAATGGATGATATCAAATTAGAGATGTAATATTTTCATGTGAATAGAATCTTTGTAAAACTAAATTGATTAAATAATGGTATTTATTATTTTATTTATATCCCTTTTATATTAATTCTGAAATTTGTTTTGCGGCTGTAACAGGTGTACAAGGGCCTTGTTTAGGTTCAGCCTTGAACTAACAAAAACTTAAGGGTTATAATAATAAGTCTATTTTGCTGTTACATTAAGCAATTAATAAATCTAGGTTATTCCAGCTACACAGCTAACGGCAATATAAATTAGTTTCACTAGTATTTTATCAACAAATCTTTCCAAGGCAGTTGGTGTACTGCAATCTAATAGAACCAAGGAAGAGGTAGTTCCATGCTTCATAGGAGGCATGATGCATGACAGTACATCCTCCTGTGCAACGGAATTGGGCCGGCACGATCGCGGATGTACCTCTAAAAAATGGTAGGTAAAGTGACATTTTTAGTGTCGCCTTTCGTGCGGTTTGTGAGTAGCCGTCGGCCCACAGGGGGGGGG
>JAFELO010000097.1:102570-130215 GCA_017140195.1 Eumaeus atala | reverse complement strand
GGGGTGGGGGCCCTCAGTCTCCTCCGAATTTTGAACCACCCATAAGAAAATAAAAATAATATGCATAGATTTTAAGGCTCAATAAAAACCTCAAAATTGGTTTGAGCGACACCGATTTGGTAGTTTAGGAGATAAGCAATTTTTTTCGCTGCCACGGAACCCATTACAGGCGACTTCGACACGCTTTTGGCCGGTTTTTATGCATAAAAGATATTTAGAGCACTTACTGGTTTGCCTTCGGAAAATAAATAAATCACGATAAATTTTATTGCAGAACAGAAATAAAATTGATTTGTCAAACGCAGTGTAATTGTTTATCTGATCGACTTGGGATAAGCTACTGGTGCGATGGCCATTCAATCGTATTTGTAATATTATCAGGTATAAGCTTCACCTTTTCTATTTTAAAATTCTTATTTTACTTGCTGATACATGCACATTCTGCGTTTTTCTTTTACGGATGGATGTGTGCATGAATATTCTAAATCATTTAGGGCGAAATTTCTCACAGATATTTCCGTTAAAGAATGCAGTGTGCGCTTTGCGAAATACTAAAAAATGGAAATACTAAAAAGTAGAAGTTTTACAAAAAATATTATCTTTCTTGTAAATTTAGTAGTCTTAAGTGACACAATGAATATGGATATGTGTGTGTGTGTGTGTGTGTGTGTGTGTGTGTGTGTGTGTGCGTGTGTGTGTGTGTGTAATCACTCAGGTATTTTGCAACTTATCAATCTTTAGTATTTGTTTTTTTTATATTTGATTTAATTTATAGGATTACCTATTTTATTTTGAATATTAATGCAAACGAATAATCGGAGCCTTTTAACGTCTACCGACACCAATAAACATCCGTATTATTGTCATTAAGATACGTAGCCCCCTTTTTCTCATTAAATAGCAATACTAAAACAGAATCGATAACAACTGAGTTTATCTAGGGTCTACCTAAAAGTAGAGCTTTGGACGGCATCCCACTCGGTGGTCTAGCGATTAGGTTAACGATACTGAGAGGTGTTGAATGCAAATGACTTATGACCGTAACCCATGGCACTCTTTATGGGAGGCCTATATACAACAGTGAACGTCCTCCGGCGGATATTGTTTTTTTAGAATATAAAGGGCAAACGAACACTCGTAACTATCGAAGCCCATTGACATCCACGTATATGTGATGCAGTTGCGCCCATTTACTACTGTCCAATGCACCAACGACTACCCACAAACTGCGTGTAACGTGACAACTGTCCTTCACGTTAATGTCATGTAATCGAGAGATGCCTCCCCAGTCGTGCTGGCCCAACTTTATCTACTACTGACGAATACAGCATAGCACTACTCCATAAAGAAAAATGGCATTACATCTGCGAGTACAGTGGCTAGTGAATTATTTAGGCGTATGTAATCAAAAATATCATAGAACCTTTCGGTACATCGCTGTCTATTAAACAGCTAGAGAAATAAAAAAAATTTTACGTCGATATTTACAGTGAACTCAAATCATAAACATATAATATGCTTCTTAACACTATAAAATAAACTATTCTCTTGCAAATTAAAAATAATAATCTATTTAAAAACATCCAACGAAGCGTTCAAGAACAGTTTCGTGCCCAGGGGGATATAGTGAGCGTGAAATACGTGTCCGCGACCAAGTTTTCATATAAATTGCGTTGTTTCTCAGACAATAACTGCTTATTATTTCAGACCATAACGGTTTATGGTACAACAATGTCCTCAAGTATTTGAAGTTATATATTTATTTGTATAGATACATATTCTATAGCGATACACACAGTAGCTTTTGTTAAATAGTACCTTTTTAAGCATAGATTCTAAAATAAATATTTAGGAAGACGTAGTGCCGTGCTGTGTAAGAGGTAGTAGTGCCATGTATGGTACATGACATTACATCCTTCTATGAAACGTAATTGAGCCGGTACGACAAGGGTGGTACCTCTAAATGGTAGGTAAATTGACATCTTCAGTTTCGCGCTTCGTGCGGTTTGTGAGTAGCCGGTGGTCCGTTGTGGGGGCGGGAAAGAAGGGCAACACATCGGCATAGTAGTGACGTGGCTGTACATGGGTGCTGGTAGTTGTAAAACAGCTCTGATTGCTGGTTTCTATGGGGGGCCTATTCTATAAAAAAATGCACCGTTGGAGCCTTTTGATGGCTACTTTTCCGTGAAGTTAAGTTCGTTAGTTGAGATGCTAAGAAATATCTCATCACCCTTGCCAACATGCCACTGAAACTCATGTAAAACACTCTGTATATTTGTCACTTCACGGTGAAATCAAATGAGCGAGAGGTGCCAGCCAAATTCGACTGCAGTGTGAAATGGCACTACCTCGTACAAAAGAGACTTATATAGTAGCCATTGTCAGTAGTTATTAGAACTAAGATCTAATAGCAGTGAGAGCTAATAATCGTTTATCAAAATCTCAATTATGAATGAAGGTAAAATTCATTTGGGTTAACTGTTATAGCTACGAATTTTATCAGTCGTCAGTGACTAATAGAAATTAGTACTAAAGTGAAATTTCCTTCACTGCCTGCGTAGAATATTTTTCTTTCTTTTTCATGGTATATGAGGACAGGCGAAAGATTGGAACCTTCTGACGACTAACGATGCCTATTGACATTGGGCATTATTATTTTTATTTAGATGCGTTACACTAATTTCATCCTTCCGTCCAATGGGCTACCAGCCTGCTCGCAAATAGCTTGAAAACTAGTATGCTTACTGGGTCATGTGAGCGAGAGGCGAGCAGTGCTGTGCAGGATGATACTGCCTGATGATGATGAATGACTAAATGCTTGAGTTCTCCTCACAATGCTAGAAAAATGGAAACAACCTCTCGAAAAAGACACAGAGACTCCATTACATGGACTGGCCAAATTTGGTACAACCTCGGATACCAATCTATGCGCTTCTATCTTTATTCGGTCTAGGAGTTGAAGTGGCAAGCAACTGTATGGAGAAAGATCATCCCTCAACCAGGGAACGTGTTTTTTCATACAGATGTGTTACATGTTTATTGTTGTTTGTTTTCCTTTTCTCCTCTCCTCTAATGGGCCACGGACTATCCAAACTCGTACGAAATGCGACAGCCAAGGTGCGGTAAGCTTTTCTGCGATATCATGTGAAAGAGAGGTACCTCCTCGATCGTGCCAATCCAGCTCGAGATATCCCAATTCGGCTGCAATGTAGCATGGGGAATAAACTGACATTGCGTTCCGTGGTTGACACGATTTAAAGCTGTATTTTGTTACTATTCGATGTTGTTGTTGGCTATTCGATTTTATTTACTTCTCCTCTACCGATATACTAAAAAATTATATCTTAACGCCAAAACCCGATACAGTAAATTGTGAGTCATGAAATATATTAAAGGTATTTGTGTCTGTTGTTATATAATTAGGAGATCAAATAAAGAACCGTGTTGCTTCCGTGGTGTACTTTATACATAACTTACATTAAGACCAAATACAAATTACCCTTTCACTACGTTGAGTACAAGCATATCATCGAGTGTTGCTGCCAAAAATCTGTAGGTGCAAAAAAATAACTTTCAAGTTTAAAAACACCAGTACGTTAAATCGCGGTAGTGAAAATCTAAATTTAAAAACAAAACACTCTCGGAAAGGCCATAAATTTAATTATGGACACTCCTTTCACCTGAACAAACATAACATTGTATTTTGGGACAAACTTCCAGTGACACAAATTATGGCGTACGATAAAAACGGGAAAATACAGTTATGAACAGTTGGCAACAGGTTGATTTATGTTTATTGTATGTGCGGGACTCATAAAAAATAGGACGAATGAGAAACATACATTTATAAAGCAATTTATTTGTATGCCGTTTTTAATATAATTGTTACAATACTGTATCTAAAGAGCGCCTTACACAAATAGACTCTAGTTTTCCGGATAGACAATTTTTTTTAGTGTAGCAAACGGATAATCGGAGCCCTTTGGTGATTACTGATGCCTATAGGCATTCGCCATGTAGATCTTTTCCTCGTCTCTCTCCAATGTGCCACTGGCTACCCATGACGCGCACTCATAGTCTTCACTTATTTCGGTTTCAGTATGGCTGTCATTGTACTGCGACGTGGAGTTACGCCGGTGCAACTCAACTTCTAGAATAAACTTTACTAATTGTACTTCTTCTCTCTTCTTTCTTCTCTTCTTAATTTTCTACTTTTAGGCTTCCCTAAGCACTGAAGACGCTTTTTATGTTGTATTATTTTGTTATATATTTTATTATTATTGGCTATACACGAGCTCATTACAATAAAATTACTTTTGCGGATTTTATCGCGGTTTATTCAATTAATAAACCGCGATGAAATCCGTAAAAGTAGTTTTATTGTAATGACTAACATTCGTGTAAACTTAAGACATCAATATACACGAGCTCTCCTGACATTTTAATGACTACCGACGCCAATACATATCCGCATGCCCTTATAAAATATCTATACTATAAAAAATAACTATAAAACGCAACTTATAAACTTTCAAGGGGCCACCGGCTACTCACAAACCACACGGATATAACAGCATAGTGGTCACTTTACGGCGGAGCCATGCGAGCGAAAGTTACCTCCCCGGTTGTGCCGGTTCAATACCATTAACCAATAGCGCTACACACGAATATTTCTTTGGACTTGAACTTATGCTGTGGAAGCGAAGAGAAGCCCATTACACCTTTATAGGGTTGCAATTGTTATGAGTGCTTTTCGAGCGACGTGACTAGGTTTGAAGTTTTGTGAGTAGCGGGTGGCTCAGTGTAGGGAGGAGGAAAGGAAGACAATGCATCTACATGACAATAATGAATGTTTGTAGGCGTCAATTGACTCAGATTGGTCGTATGGGTATACGACTAATCAGAATTCGGAGTGTACTATAAAAAGATGGTAGTTCGACAGGCAAAATGTTAATATAAATGCCGTGCTTTTGATTATGGTGCATTAAAAATATTTTTAAACAAGCGAGAAATTAAAAAATGTTTAATACAAAAACCGGTAACATTGTGTTTAAAAATGGAACATCACTTTTTTCTTTCTAGAAAGACTAGAAAGATACATAAAGAAAGTGATAAAGCTAAAGATTAAGTCAGCCAACATCACGTTTATTGTATCCGATCGATCCCTCTTAAAGAACTTATTTATTTATTTTCTTTGTATTTATTGTCGAAGCGGCAGTAGAAATACATTATCTGCGTTATACAAGTTTCAAACGTCTAAATATCACAGTTCATGCGATACAACTTGGTGACACAGGCCGAACAGGTTAACAGTGGATTCTGTTTAATTGGTACCCTTTGGGTACGAGACTTTAAAAATACAAGCAATAATAAAACCTTGAATACAGCTATGTATTAAAAATTTAAATATTGCCCGTATGCATTGATTCAATTTGACGTCAAGCACAGCACAATGTTAAAGCACTGATAGAGGCCGGCGAAATTAACGAGCTGGAAAAGTGGGTCTGCATTATTAATACGACGCTGAGAAAATATTTTATCGAAGGTAAATATTGTAGAACGGCTAATAGTATCAGGAACGGAATAAAAACGTTACGCTTATCCCTTACATATTTAAAACAGCAAATTGTTTTGTAAATAAATTCTCGTGAATGTCAGAATGGTTTCACAATATTGTTCTAATTTTGGGAGTAAATGGGCCATTAAGTTAAACCATCCAGTGGTGGCAACGGGTCGCGTCCACTCTGCTCAATATATTTATATATCGTTATAATGATACAAATAAAAAGACACTTGTTACTTAATAGTTCGAACTATTCAGTGAAAGATAGTACCATGCTGCATCGTAATCAAATTGGGCCGGCATAAACGGAAAGAATTTTATAAACAGGTAGTGCCATACTGCGCAGCAGGAGGTAGTGTCACTCATAGTCCATGACACTACATCCTCTAATGCACCGGAATTGGTCCGGTACGACTGGCGAGGTACCTCCCGCTCACATAATACCGCTGTAAAATGACATCTTCAGTGTCGCATTTTGTGCTGTTCATGGGCGTCGGTAGTAGTAAAAAGGCTCAGATTACTCGTTTGCCCCCCCCCATTCTATTAAAAAAAACCATGGAGACACGGTTATATAATGATGATGTTGATGTCGACGAAAGCTGATAGCCGATTGGTCGTTTCTCTATTAACAATTTTAAGTCACACAATCAAATCTCTATGTATATGTGATATTTATCCTTCAGAGTACGGTGAATTTGTTAAACGATCATGCAGTCATAGCATGGACATCATTTGTTCTTGCAGGTTCTATTTATCAGACGCATTTTCCTACATCGCTTAACGCATTGTGACGTGTAATCAGTACATCGGTCATACGTCGGTGAGCACCTCGCCACAGCTCATTATTTGAGTCTTGTTATACATTAACCATGTGGCCTCAACATATTAACAATGTTTATGACTGCATTTTGGTAAAGTGCGTTTCATCTTCATCAGCATCAGCCCTTATCGGTCCACTACTGGACCATAGGCCTCTTTCAATGAACGCCAAGACGACCGATCTCCTACTACTCACATCCCATCCCAGACTGGCTACTGCACGGAGATGGTCTTCCCACCTGCTGAACGAGCGACCAACACTTCGTTTCCCTGAACGCGGTCTCTACTCAAGAATCTTACTGGCCCATCTGCTATCTGTTCTCCTGGGTGTGTGAATGTGACCAGCCCATTGCCACTTCAGCGTTCGGAAGCCTTATGACTTCGTTACGAATTCTATAGGAGAGAGAAACACCCAAATAGCACGTGCAATAGCCCGTTGAGCTACCGCAAACTTGCACACCAGTCCTAAGTTAAGAGGCCGCATTTCGTCCCCGTAGGCCCTCACGGGGGGGACACATTGATTGAAGGCTTCTGTCTTCAAGCTATGCGGCTCTAGTCGCCTCTTGCTCGAAGAAGCTCAACTGTAATTACTCCTTTCTCCCGAGCCTTTCCCGCTTTAAGATGCGCAAAAACCAGACTAATCTCAATCAAGCTAACATTCCGCAGATCGCCTGACAAATGTCGTGTTAGGCTTGCACGCGACTCGTTGTTTAGAATATCGGGATGAGGAGCGTTCGACGTATACAGCTTGCTATATTAAGCTTCAGATAAAATCTCAGGCTTACAAGAAGCGGTAGCCCCAGAATCAGCCCCGACCTTTGTAAGTCGACTTCTTCCAAGCTTCTCCACAAGCACCTTCGACCGTCTTTTCTGCTCAATCATTTCGGTATCCCGTTGTGTATTTGAGCTGCGACGGTCTCGGTGGATTCACTTCGAAAGAAGCTTGTCATAGGCAGACGTAACGTCTTCGTGTGCTCTGCATTCCCTCATAAGGCCAAGCGTCTCATTTGAGAGTTTACCTTTCATACTCGTATACTCGCTCGTACAATATCCTTCACCTACGTCCCGCGTGCAACCAATCACGCCACTCATGGTCTCGTCAATTGCCGTTGTAGTTTCCGACATATTCCAACATCGAACCGGTTTCTTAATTCCAGTTGGAATTTTTCGGAACCTAACATGTTTCGTCGGAGGGACCTAATACTGGTAGGCAGCGCTTGTCCAGCCTCAACAGTTCGACTGACTGCGAAGACTTAAGTGTCTTCAGGTTTATGCTGACGCTAGGGAGACCCCCCTCCTTTCCCGCAGATAGGAAGAGATGTACCGGGTTGATTGTGGGCGTACCCTATAGTAACTATATTTAGGACCGAAAAAAGGGAAGCCTAGCTACTGGTATCGCAATCGTGTCGTCGGCGTCGTGCAATACGTGCTTTGGCCGACGGTAACCGTAGTCGGTTAAAAACGTCGGATCGTATTCCGTTTGGGCGATTAATTTATTTTTGTGCTTAAGGGCACGGTCAAAGAACTTTCGAGACAACTTTGAAGTGTCCTTTATTCGAGGTCAATTGAAAGTCACAATGTAGGTCGATGTTTCGGAAGAACCATGGGCATCCAGTAGCCATGCGCAAGAATCTGTTTTGCATTTTCTGCAAACGTTCTATTTGGGTAGGGGTTATGTGCGTGAATGCTGCACTGACGACGATTTTGCACGACAAGATCGGTCGAATGCATGTAATATACAAAGTGAGCTTATGTATACGCCATTTTGCCCTTGTTGTTTATGACAGGATAGAGTTCAAAAAGGCCATATCTCGCCTGTTTCAGAACGTTATCTATGTGATACCTGAAGCTCATCGACCTATCGAGAGTGACTCCCAAGTATTTCGTCTCTGCTCTAGGCATCTCGTTACCGTAGAGCAGGATGCGAGACATGTTTCCTCGTCTATGCGAGGGGTGGCTTAGTGAGAAGAGTATGGACTTACTCTTCTCCGCATTTACATCTATACTCCATTTTGAGAACCATTAACCGAATTTGGTGACGGCCTTTTGGATTAGTTTGGCTCCGTAGTTGGGGAGGTATCTAATGTACAGTGCGGTGTCATCTGTGAATATCGCCAGTTGGATGCTGGGGTGTCGCTGTATATTGCTAGTGTACAGATTAAAGAGGGTGGGAGAGAGAACCAATCCTTGTGGACAACCGGCTTTGAGGGGACGAGGTGCTACACCAAAGAAGACAGCGCCCGTGCCGCGTGGCCGGCCCTGTCTTTTGAGTCCCGGTAGTACGTACTCCGTGAGGCGGTGTACTTGTTGTGGACAGCAGTGGCTGTCGCGAAATGCGAACTGCTCGTGTGTAGGTTTTTCTCTCGTATCACGGTTTTTAGGCGTGCGAGAATTATCATTATTCATTAATTAAGATTTTACCTAACGAGCTTATGAGACTTATTGGTCGGTAACTAGTGGGCTCCACCCGGAGTTTCCTCGGTTTGTGTATGCCGATCACAATGGCTTCCTTCCATATGTTTGGGAAGGTGCATTGCGCCAGAAGGGCGTTAAAATGCGCACTAGGATGTGTATAATAACGGAAGGCTTTATTAGATCCTTTATTTCTTCTGTGTCCGTCAGACGTATGATCTCATCATCATCATCCGGTGGCACAGCCAGTCGGGCCTTTACTATACTTTCTACCTCTTTTATGTGGGAGACGTCTGTGGGGCCCACACACTAGAGAGTTAATGCACTCCTAGCTAGGGAGCTAGGAATGCATTGACTCTCTAGTGTGTCAGCTAAACACTCCGCTTCTTCGTCATCTTCTAGTGCAGGTAATCGGTTTTCGCGGTCTAGTGGTGGTATTTGAGCCACCTGTTTGGATTTCATAGCCCTCGCTAGTGGCCAGTAGTCCGTATGAGACGGATATTGTTCGCTAACGAAATATATAGCCTTTATGACTTCTCTTTCGAGTTGACGGATGGCTTGCCTATACACTTCGCCTCCGTTGCGATTGTGCAGACGTTTCGCCGCATTTTTTCGACCGATGAGGTCCCTAACGTCTTCAGAAAGAGTTAAACGGTCCTCTGGCACGGTGGAGAATCTCTCTTGACGATTCTCCTATTTTGCTAACGAGTAGGGTGGTGACTATAGATGAGGCCGCGATAGCAGCTTGAGGAGAGTCTATACTGTCTGGGATACTATCGAGTTCACTCGATTTGACGTTTGCTAAATTATCTTTTAGTAATTTATAGTCGATGATCTTTTTCTTTATTTTAATATTTCTACCAAATCTATTTATCTCCTATTTCTATTAAAACGGGTCTATGGTCCGAGTTGAGCTCGTGTAATGTTTCAGCCGTCTTGATGACGAGTGAAATGTTTTTAACCAGTGCTATATCGATTATACTCGGTGAACGTATATACCCATTATTGTTCTGAGAATAACGGATCGGGATATACGGAGCGTTTCTAAGGACAGTCCCGCGACTGTTGTTATATCTATTGCCCCAGGTCACGTGGTGGGCGTTGAGGTCCCCAGCTGAAATTATTGGTTCATATGCGTTAAAATTTTCGAAAATAGCTTCAAGGTCGCTAGCAAGCAACTAGAAGTGGTTTTGAACCTGACTCATATGCAGAGACTATGGTGATGGGTTGATGACCCGTTATGCATGGCCTACTTAGAGATACTTCTAGATTTTCTAGTAGGGGTGATTCGAGTGGGGTACAATAGAAGGACCTCTTGTAACAGATGGCTGTACCCCCACGAGGGGATTGCGTCCTGTCGTTTCGAACAATTTGTAATTGCAAATACGCGGATTAGAGTGGCTAGGTTTTAGGAATGTTTCCTGCACTAGAAGGATGGTCGGAATTTATTTCGGAGTGTCGACTTTATATACTAATAGGACACGCTCGCATCAAAAGCTTATGCTCAGAGAGCCTCCAACCAATCGGTGATCACTTCCAGTTTTAAACCCGTTGATCAAGAAGGCATCCCTAAATATATTCTTGATTGTTTATGAAGTGCCTGATCGCGGGAGACCATACGAAGATCTAAAAATCGTAAAACCAGATCAACCTCTTACCAATTTTCAAAGTAGTAAATTTTCAAAGTTAGAGGAAATAAATAGACAAATACAAAAGAAACCATCTAAATCTGCTCCAGGCCCTGATGGCATACTATATGTAGTTTACAAAAAATGTCCATCCATTCGTAAACCCTTTCAGCATTTGGTGAAGCAATTTTTGCCCTCATCCCAAAAAAAGTCGAAGTTACTCATCCAAAAGACACTAGACCGATAGCACTAACCAATACTATTTCCAAAATATTTTTTAGTATAGTACAAACAAAAATGATGCAGTTTATGTTAAACAATAGGTATTTCAGGCTTATCACCAGAAAGGGTTCTTGCCCGGTATTTCTGGATGCTTGGAACACAACACTTTAGCGGAAAGTTTGAAAGATGCCAGAACCTATGAAAGGCAAATAACGGTCTGCAGGATAGACCTTGAAAATGCGTTTGGTTCAGTGCAGCACGAACTGATGATCTTTGCCTTGAAATGGTATAACTTTCCGGATGTGGTTATCGATATAATCACATCATACTAATCAATTTTAAAATTCACCATAGCAGCAAACAAAGAACACTAAAAACCCCTGCAATACAATATGGGGCTGTTCCAAGGCTGCTGCTTGTCACCATTAATTTTTAATATAGTGATTAACATATTAACAGACAAACTTATTAGTCATGAGAAAAAATGGGGCTATCGGTTTAAAATAAATAACAAATACACAGAGTCCATCTTAGCCTTTGCAGACGACCTTGCCATTCTGACACGGAATCCTTAACGATGTCAGAATCTTTTAAATGAAATCGATGAGTACTGTACATGGACTGGCGGACTGAGGGCAAAACCAAGTAAATGCCAGAGTCTGTGACTGGGTAGACGAAACACTAAATATACTCTCAATAAGGGGACAGAAGGTTACCACCGTTGCTGAAGGAGTGCCTTTCAAATTTCTTGGTAGAAAGATAGATTACAAACGACACACACCATCTTTAGAGACAGTTGTTGAAAATTTCCTGAACGACCCTGATAAGGTAGACGAACAACCCTTAAGTAATATTAAAAAGGTTTGGATATACAACAACTATCTGACATCCCGCTTGACTTGGCCTTTCCTTGTGTATGACATTGGTAAAACCCTCCTGACAAAGTTAGATGCAAATGTCACAAAGATGTTGAAGTTATGGCTCGGACTAGCACATCCGGCTGATCCCTCGACTCTATTTAGGGATCACAATAGTTTTGGTATGAAGTTAAAGTTAGTTACCTCAGAGTTACCAAAATGCATGTTTTGGGGAAATCCCAAGATGATGCACTTACATCACTTCCCAAAGCTAAATGTGCCATGGAGCTTGAATCAAGACTTCAATTCCACAAACAATTTATGGCAGGTGCTCAAGCAAACAGAGTCGGGTTGGGTTCGAGAACGACAGGGGAGATCGAGATATAATAAAATCTTTTCTACAGCAAGATAAAATGACAATTACAGAATGCACGCAATTAACCTGGAAATGCAGAGTGAGTGGTTAACCATTGGCGAGTTTTGCATCCCATTAGCTTTGAAGTGGCGAACCTCACCATATTATATGACTGGTCACCCGCGTTACTGAAATTCTACCTAAATGCCTTCCAAATGATCCTCCCAGATCAGAGTAACTTATTAAGATGGGGAAAAGCTTCTTAAAAATCTTGCTATACTTGTGGTGAGGTAATAGGTACTGCCAGGCATTTATTGGTGGAGTGTAAGGTGATTCTCGATAGGGGTCATTACTCTCGTCGCCATGATAGAGTACTACAAATCATACGTGAAGCTGTAAGTCTCTCGGTAGCTAGAGCACAAAAAGGATTGACTACAAACAGAAGAGAAATTCGCTTTGTAAAAGCAGGCTCATCTATACACTCTATGAGTAATAATTCTCAATCCTAGGTCCCGCACCTGATTGGATCACTTTGGTGGACACATATGAAAAACACTATAAAATTCCAGAGGATGTTGGTGTTTCGTCATCTAGACCAGATATATTCCTTTTCACCCGAAAAAATAAACATATCATCCTAATAGAACTAACGGTACCGTGGGAAACAAACATACCTAAAGACCACACAATAAAAACAAGTAAATACTACGATCTAATAAATGTACTAACCAAAAATGACTATACGGTTCATTTATACGCGGTGGAAGTGGGAGCGAGAGGTATACCAGCAAAATCTCTCTACAACCTACTAAAAGTCCTTGGCCTGTCGAGAACTGCAGTAAGTTCTACCTTAGAACGGGTATCTAAAGCTGCAATAGTAGGCTCCTATGAAATTTGGCCAGGTAGGGGGGGGGGTAAACCTGAGTAGTGAAGGTGAGTGTTGATGATCATCACGAAGAGGCCTCTTAAACCTACACCCGGAATCACAAGTCCCGGGGCTACTGGAGTTTACTCCTTTTGCCACACGATGGACCCGGTACCCGCACGGTGAATCCATGGAATGCTAAGAAGTTCGTCTCTTATTTATGTAGCCCGACGTTTTAGAAGCTTTACAGCAACCATGGTCACGGGTGGACAGAGATGACAGATGTTGTTCCTATTAACGCAAACAGTACTGATTATATGTTGCTGTCTTGAGGTGCTATGTTTTGCAACTAAAACTATAGTTCTTCGGGTACTTTTGAAAACTTGCTACATCAGGACATCTGCATCTCAGTCCACCCGTGACCATGGTTCCTGTAAAGCTTCTGAAACAGTAAAAGTAGTTTTATTGTAATGTCTAACATTCGCGTAAACTTAAGACATCAATATGTGAATCTCGCTCTTTTTCGCAGTATCGGGCTGTGTCATGCCCACTTTCTATGGGGCTTCTTCTTAAAATAGGAGTTCTATAAGAAGAGGCCCTCTTTCTCGAAGGAATGTGCCCCCAACGATTTTGACTTCCAGCTCCATATTATCCCAGGCACGATTCGACACCATTTCGTACTCCCTCATTGGCATTAAAGTCCTCCATAACAACATTGAAATGGGCCTTACAGGTGTTACGTAAGGCCTTTGAGACATCCTCATAAGTTGTCTCCACGTCCTCATCGAAACATGTCGAGTTTGTTGCGTATTGTACCACTTTGAGGCTATACCTCTCAGTGAGTTGAAGTATAAGAGATTTCGACGATGTTGCCTACGAGGGACTCACTTACGAGGAATGGCACGCTACCTTGTGTTGGTATATCGCCTTCCCTGAAGTAGAGTTGGTGATCCGACTTCAGAGTTATGGTTTTTCACTTTGTCCACGGACCTTCACATAGCACCAGAACGTGCCATCTAAATTTTACCCAGCGCCACCTCCAGCTCAACCAAGTAGTTATCTAGTCTGAGCGTTCGTCCGTTATACGAAGGCCAGGTCAAAACGGTGGTAGCAATCCGTAGCCCAGAGATTCTTAGCACAGTGGACAGGTCTAGTGGAACTACCGGGAACTAGGGGCCGAATTCTTCTGATATCGTCCTTTGGAGCCGATCCAATTGATGGTACCGGCATCACTAGATATACGCAGATATTATTATTATTAGCCAACAAATCGTTACAAAGTCATGCCGGCTTTGCCATTGGCTATATATCGTGTTATAAAATACTATCATTTCATTCAATGTTATGAAAAGATTTCCCCAACGGTATGGCTCTCGCATTAAGTGAATTACTTGCTTTGATAAAATTTATGTATTTACTTACTGTATCCATTTTTATTTGGCGGAAAAATAAAATACACGTTTAAAAGAGCGTTTCATGAAATAATCTGATATATTTCGTTTAATAAACTGCCTAAATGAAATATGTGTATACCGTGGCTTTATTCAAATTTTAAACTTTGAAACATTTTTTGTTACTATACATAACATATGTTAGGGTGTGTGACTTGCTAGTCTATATTCTGTCTTCAGATTATGAGATTAGTCAAACAAATTTTCAATGAAATTTTTTATGGTATAGAGGGGCAAACGAGGAAACAGAGCGTTCTCACGACTACCAACGCCAATGGACATCGTCATAATTACTATGTCGAGCCGTTGTCTTTCTTTCCTTCTCCCCACCAATGGCCCACCGGCTAGTCACAACCCGCACAGAACGCGACACCGAAGATATCATTTTACGGCGGTTTCATAATAGCAAGAGGTACGTCCTCGGTCGTGTCGCCCCAGTTTCGTTGCATTGCAGCACGATACTACTAAAACTTAACTAAAATAATCAGCGTGATTAATTTGTATAGTATAGCTCTGTTTCCTAATGAAACAGTACGCTAAAAAGTTCGAAGGTATCGGCGCGTTTTATAAACGGCTTTTGAGGTGCGGAAAACTGCGGAGTCCGTCCTAGATTTAAAGGCCACATTTCGGCTTTGATCTCGAGGAATTTAAATCAATGCACATTACTTAATAATACTCAGGAACATTGCCTTTACATCAAATCATAAACATTGCATACTAAATATATACATTTTGATAACACATATCATGTATGGAACTCAGTAAGCGTTACCCATTCCTCGTGATGTAAAACAATTAAGGATAAAATATTTCATTAATGTAGGTTATAATTACACTTGCTTTCAATTACGACCTATATTTTTTCGTGCTTTTTCCTTTTTATGGAAAAAAATAGATATAATTTGATCTATATTATTTACTTTCCTATACTGTAGACATAATTGTTAAGTGACTTCACTTAACAGATATGTCTACAGTAGGTGGCGCGCTAAATGCACCAACTTCCCGTTAGCCCCATAAGGCTAAGAAGTTGGTGCATTTAGCACGCCACCTATTGTAGACATAATTGTCAAGTGAGCGAGTCCTTCCATTGCCCCTCCCCCCACAACCCCCTCGTGAGTTTCCAGGAAGTGAATCTTTACTAAAGTTTCCAGTAGGGGGAAACGCATTAACCTCACGAAACAAGAAAGTTTAGTACAGTTGAAGATTGTATGAAGGAGACGTGCAGAAAGGTAACATTTTAATATGATTTGACTTTAATTCTAAGTAAGTAAAACGATACGCACATTACTGCCTGCGCACTCTCAAATTGTGACGCTGTCAAACATATTACGACGTATGACAGTTACTTTTTACATATACACTAATGTTGCAACGGGGAAACATTTGATGGTTCGTTCGATTTTTTTACCATCGCTAATAGACATTTGACAAGCTGTCCTCCTGACGCGTAGCCGGCCTTTAGGTAACGGGTAGGCTCTTTAAGTAACAGGTAGGCTCTTTAAGTAACAGGTAGGCTCTTTAAGTAACAGGTAGGCTCTTTAAGTAAAAGGTAGGCTCTTTAAGTAACAGGTAGGCTCTTTAAGTAACAGGTAGGCTCTTTAAGTAATAGGTAGGCTCTTTTCTTGACGAACTCGAAGTCATACCGGATTGTTATTATTACTTTGTTTGTCTATTTGTTTCTTTCGATTAGAAAATCTTTTACCACTAGAATCCTACATTATCGCCGATGACCATAGGCTTTATTTTATTTTACAGCTTTTTAAAACGTTTCATATCGTTATCAAATCTTCTATAACGTAACTAAGGATGTGAAAAACATAACAAATCAAAACCTCATATCGCAGCTACAAAAGTTATAACTAGTTGTGGCGTCAGACGTTGTTCTGTCATTATACAATTTAATTGCTATGTGGTAATGTATAATGTATACGAGGATAACATTAAAATTTATAATATTTCTATTTTTGTAAATCAATAAACATCTGCAATATTTTGAAAAGTAACCGTGCGAAGCTGGGACGGACTAAAAAAGATTTTTTTGAATAAGATTGTATGTCGAACTCAGAGCGATCATAGTTGTTATAAATATATAATTTTTAACGATACCATAATAAAATGTATTGTACTTTCCGTTAGCAGTGAGAAATATAAGAAAAATCATTGCCTACATCCCATCCACCTCGATAAATTGTAGGCCGACGGCTTTTAATAAAACGGGATATTGATGTTCCCATTATTCTTCAAGGAGATTTATTGTAAGACTTGCACTACGGTCAATTAATTTGCGATTTGTGTTATTACTTTCCACTGCTCAATTACAAGTAATCAAGACTTCCGGGGAACTTTCTTCTTCTTTAAATTTGTAATTTATTAGCGAATATATAATATTTTGTAAATCTAATTAAAATTTCTGTTTCATGCTTAATAACACAACTAATAATATTATATAGACATTCCAGGATAACTAGCTGTTACCGCGATTTTGCTCGCGTGGACTACAGACAATACCAGGTGAAAGAAATGTATTATTAGAGCGTGTGCGTTATTCTGGTAGATAAAGCACAATGCAGTGAGGTAACGTACGATATGTGATGATGATGATAATACGTGACGTAATTTTATTGTACTTATTCTATAGTGAGGCAACGAAACCGTTCAGAGGTGTGATTAGAGAAATATACACCCACACATCCTCACATCCATCCAAACTTCTCCATTTATGATATTATTGTGTATATGTAGAAGAAAAATATAAATATAAAATTTTGACAGATTTGCTTTTTGCATGGATAAATGTACGTCTTGATTTGGCACTCATCGCGCTTAAAGCTATCTCAACTTATTACAGGATAAGTTAGAAAACGGGCATACAATGTTTTCTGGAAAATATCGACGAGATAAAAACCTTACTAGAAAATCGCTCTATACATGAATGGAAACTGCATAGAAATCCGTTCAGTGGATTTCGAGAAAATCAAATTCGTAGACCCTGCTAAAAGCTGTATATCTCTTACAGCTTTTGGGGACCCTGTTTTATTGAAATATAGATTATGTGTAGTCCATGTACCAGAATGTTTATATACTATCCTCACCATCAGGTTTCATCTACGTAACCGCTGTCTTATTAGTCCATAGAACTATAGTTATGGTAAACGATATAGGTTTAAACAACTTTATTTCTCATAAGAATATAAATTCACTTATAATGAGATAGAAAAGTGTTAGCATAATTAAAAATCTTTTAAGGAGCCTCTATATCGTTTAGTAAAGCCTACTCAATGACACTCCATACGGCTATGCCCACTCGATTTTACATTACAGAACATGGTTTTTGGATCTGGGCCATTGGACACAAAAATACACTCATTTTATTGACGCCAGAATATGAGTTTTAAGCCTAATATCGCCAATAGCCTTAGTTGATAAATGGACTGTGAATGACAAAAGTATGGTTTTAATTCGGGCTGGTTCCCAAGATTAGTAAGATCAAACAAACAATTAGCTTTATGTTATTAGTGTATTTAACACGCTTCTAAAATTATACTGCCTTATTTTATAAAGGCTGAAAATTTCTCCGCACAACCCTCCGACACAGGCAGAAATGATGACCGAGGCTGTCCCAGGCTCTCACCATTACCTTAATACGTGATAGTGGTTTTCAGACATCTTATTCCCTTAAATATTTAAACAAGCTATTCTCGTATCTTTCTTATATGAATCTCGCAAAAAGGCGCTAAAGAAACTCATTACAATTAAACTGTTTTTACAGATTTTATCGCGGTTTATTTAATGATTTATCTAGCCCGACGTTTCCACCCGTGACCCGTGTTGGGCTTGTTAAATAATTAAATAAACCGCGATAAAATCCATAGTAGTCGTTCATTGTAATGAGTAACATTCGCGTTAACTTAAAACTGACGATACTAGCAACTTTGTAAAAGGAATGAGTTTTCTTTTATGTACTCATGTACATTATTTTATAGAATAGGGGTTGAAATGAGCACTCGTAGTTTATTGGCGACTACCGACCCTCATAAGACGCATTATTGTTATGCAGATACGTTCCTCTCGTGTCCGCTTTCCCACCAGTTGGTCACCGCATAGCTGTCACTTTACGGCGGTGCTATGTAAGCGAAAGGTAACTCGCCGGTTCTGCTGGCCTAACGTTCTGTATTTTACATAGGCTATGATTCAATATGGCACGACCTTATATACCCGTATGTTTATTTTAAGATTAATCCCCCTTGAAGACAAGGTCCGAACAGTCGTCGAGCTCCGCGCTCCGATTATTCGTCGAGCTTCGCGCTTCAAAGAGCCATCAAGATGCGCACTCCAAGCAGTCGTCGAGCTCCGCGCTCCGACCAATTGTCGAGCTGCGCTTCAACCAGTCGTCGAGCTTCAAACTATCGTCGAGCTCCGCGCTCCGAACAGTCGAGCTTAGCGTCCCAAACAATCGTCGAGCTCCGCGCTTCGAACTATCGTCGAGCTCCGAGCTCTGAACTTTCGTCGAGCTTCGCGCTCCGAACTTTCGTCGAGTCTCGCGTTGCGAACAGTCGTCGTGCATCGCGCTTCGAACAGTCGTCGAGCTTCGCGCTCCGACAACACACAATAAAGCCCCTAAGCGACGATTGCGAGCCCGCAAATATTGCGGTCCCGTTACCGAGGGGATAGTCGTCCCCTTGCGACCCTACCCGGGTTATGAGGTCCACCTCGATGCCCGTAAACCCCACAGATTTCTGTGGAGATGACCAGCAGTGTGAATCCCCCTTGATCCCACTAACGCACTCGGAAACGCTTGCTGTCTCACTCTTGCCGGAAGGTGAGGGAGTGATAGTGTCGTCCCGCTTGCGCCCCAGCCCTCTCGTCCTTCTTCGGAACGCGGTCCGGAATAATTGTTATTCCGTGCCGTGTTTAGAACTCAGACGAAGCTAACGAGCTTTTTGTATACATATAGTCTGGTATATAGGCGGAGACCTAGACCCAACAGGTCCGAAGCCGCACCGCGCGACATACTCCCCGGCCTTTTTGAAGAAAGATCGGGGCAGTGGACAGCAAGTCCGACGGAGGACCAACCACCACCACTGAAGAATGCCACGGAAGAAGGTCGAACGGGTGTTCGTAAGGAGTCCCCTGTACCCTTCTGAAGAGGAGAAGAAGGAGTTCCTAGCGAAGCAGGAGGAGCTACACCCGCAGGAGCGCGCGGCGTCCTCGCCCGCCGAAGGACCTTCCAATCTGGTCGCAGTGGAGGAGTCACACACACCTCTACATCATCACCGCAATCACCATCTCGGTCTACACACGACCCGCCTGAATCACTGCATTCACCTGTGGCTCGCGAGTCGAAAATGGTTGACACAGCGGCGCCCGAGGAGGACTCGTCGACGTCGCCGGGAGTCGCAGGGGACGTCGGGCCTGCCTTCTCCAGCGGATCGGTTGACGTGACGCGATATCGCAGCTTCGCCGCCTCTCTGGAGAGCCCCCGGAAGGTAACCCCTAGGTGTGCCCCTACCACGCCCCACCTATACCCCGCCTACCAGAGCCCGAGGCATGGTCATCCACCCACCCATCCCACCCAAGCCCGCTGTGCAGGGAGACCAGTTTACACTGGTCCCTCACGGACGACACCGCGCCGCACCTGTGCCCGCGGCTCCGTTGCGGAGGGAGGGACAGGTCGAGTACGGCCCAGGCTCATCCCTTGCCGCCCCGGCCAACGACCCCAAGCCCAGGCAGGTGAAGACGGCCAAGCCCAAAAGGAGGCGCACTCGTAAGAGGAAGCCCCAAGCTGAGGCCGGCCCAAGCTGCCGGCCTCCGCAGTAGGGGACCACCGCGACCGCAGTGCGCTGAGTACCCTCACAGGCTAGGGAACCGGAACACGCACACTCACAAACACGCGCACCAACTCACCCCACAGTACAGACACCAATTCCTTCACCACGGACATCAATCCCTCCACCTTCGCGGGAACCGAGGCGCTCGGAAGGGGAGCAGCGACGAGCCCAGGGTCCACGTTGACGATCTCAGGGAGTTAATCAGGGAGATCGTCAGGGAGGAGCTGAGGGCGGTCGTAAAAGACGAGCTGTCCAGGATGCTCAGGGACCTGCGCATCTGGGCGCAAATTACACACGCTCGGAGCCAACCAACGGGGAGCCAGTGATGGATCGTGACGAACTCAGGGTCGCTTACTGGAACCCTGGAGGTATAGGAGGCAAGAGCGACAGTCTCCGGCTGCTCGCTCAGCAGTATGACTTACATGTCATCCTCCTGGACGAACTTGGCTGGGGCCGACGCAGAGCCTCCGGCTACCGAACTACGTCGCGTATCGGAGGGACGAGGTGTCGCCGAGCGGGAGGCCGTACAGTGGTACGGCTGTGCTCGTTCGGCGGGACGTCGTCCACGACGAATTGAGACAGGGCCCCTTCACCGACATGGGCTCGACTGGTATAGTCGTTCACATGGCGGGGGAGGAGCTCAGGATCTACGCGGCGTACAGGCATCCCGGGAACAGTTTTAACCTAGGTGATCTCCACAACACGCTGGGGAATGGCGGCCAGGTATTGTTGATCGGCGACCTGAACGCCAAGCATCCAGTTTGGGGATCGGCCGTCACAAACAACGCTGGCTTCAGGCTGCAGGAGGATTCGGAAGAGCGCGGCTACACGGTGTAAGGACCACAGTGTCCTAAACACGTGCCTACGGATCCCCTGCGCACCCCGGACGTTCTGGACATCGCCCTACACCAAAACCTCAAGGCCACGGTCAACATCGAAGTCCTGTACGACCTCGACACTCAACTCCTACCCGTGCTCGTCACACTTGATTCCGGAGCAATCCTTAGAGAAGGAGTGCGGACCAGAGAGAGGATCGACTGGGCCGTCTATCAAGATAGCCTAGTCGACTTCACCATCGCCGGGCAACTGTCTACTCCGGACGAGGTGGAGGCCGCCGCTCGACTCTTCACGGAGAAAATCCGGGAGGCGCGGGCGGCGGCGACCACCGTCGTACCGGTGACAGCGCGCCGGCGGGGTGAGCTCCCCCCGATCCTACTGACGGACCTGCAGAGGAAACACCGGATGAGGAAACTCTGGGCCCGTACCCGCTGTCCGAGGATACAACTTAACAAGCTGGCCGAGGAACTGTCTGCGAAGGTGAGGGAGTGTCGTGGAGCACGCTGGGAGAGTACAGTCTTCCATGCCAGCGAAAACGACACCAGCCTGCACGCCTTAAACAGACGTCTCACGAGGCCAAATACCACCATCACTCCACTCTAGTCACCACAGGCGCGAAACACTACGGAGCGCAGGCTCGCGCCGAGATGCTCGCATCACATCTACACACGCAGTTTTCACCACACCCAGCGGCGCCGTCGTTCGCAGAGCATCACGAGCAGGTGGAGTGCCGCATTCGAGAGCTCCTCCAGAGCCCGACTCCGCCACTCAGCGGAAAGGATTTCATTTCCCCCTCTGAGCTGCGGAAAGACGCACTTCGCCTCTCGAGGCGCAAAGCTCCAGGCCCCGATGACATTCCCCCCACAGCGCTGGAGATGATGCCAAGGCGAGCAGCCATGGCTCTCACTCAGATCGCAAATGGCATTTTGCGGACGGCCCACTTTCCGGAGACCTGGAAAGAGGGGAGGGTCATCGTTCTGCCGAAGTCGGGCAAGCCCCGAAACCTGCCTGGAAGCTACCGGCCGATAACGCTGCTGTGCCACATCGCCAAGTTGTTCGAGAGGCTTCTGCTTCGGAGGCTGAAGCTGTACATTCCCATAAGGGACGAACAGTTCGGCTTTCGGAGAGGCCACTCAACCACGTTGCAACTGACGCGGGTGATCCACCACTTGTCTGTAGAGATGAACAAGGGGGGACATTCTGTCGTAGTCTTTCTCGATATGGACAAGGCCTTCGACAGGGTGTGGCACCCGGGACTCTTGTACAAGTTGGTGGACACCGACGTCCCGCTGGCGTTTGTGAGACTAGTGGCGTCATTCTTGGAAGGTAGGACCTTCCGGGTAGCGGTGGAGCAGAGGCACTCCTCGGTGAAGGCCATACGTGCCGGAGTGCCACAGGGCGGTTGCCTATCCCCTGGACTGTACGCGGCCTACACCAATGACATCCCCACACTCAACGATCCTTCGGGAGAGGGTGAGGTAGATGTCATGCTCGCGCTGTTCGCCAACTTACGTAACCTCGTCCCGAAAGCCGGAGCTCGCAACTGGGCGCATGCAGCACATGCTGGACCGGTTGCCGGAGTGGCTCGACAGGTGGCGCATGTCCGTCAACGTGGATAAGACGACGGCGCTATATGTCAAGTAGAGGCGCTCCATGCCGGGGCGGTTAAAGTTTAGAGGCCAGGATGTGTCTTGGTATCCCCAGTCGTGTATCTCGGACACAGTATCGACCGTGCGCTGCGGATGGACTCGCAGTTGGACCGAGCGGTCAACCAAGCGAGAACAGCCCGCGCTTTGCTGTGGCCGGTACTAGCGTCCGGACTTCCTACACGGACGAAGCTGGGGATTTACAAGACATATATCCGGTCACGCCTCACTTACGACGCCCCCGCATGGTACGCGCTAACCTCCCAGGCCCAGCGGAAACGCCTGGAAAGTCATCACGGGTGCCGGTCGCTGCGTCCGCAATGATGTGATCGCGCGTGACTTGCGGATAGAGTCGCTGGATGAGTTTGTGGTTCGATTGTCGAGCGCTGTGTTCAATAGGACAGACAATGGACCGCATGCTCATCTACGTGACCTGGCCCCGCTGCACGCGCGACCACCTGACGGGAGACCGTATCCGCGTGAACTCTCCCCCCGTGACCCACCAAGCGGACTAGGGACTGCGTGTCCCGTGATCCGTACCCTCGTCCGTCACACATGCGCACGCATGACACACCCAATCGCTACTCACCACAGTCACAACATACCACATAACACACAGGCCCTAAATGGGCCTACATTTCCCTGAGCCAAAAGCCAGGATGGCAACCCGCAATTATTGCGGCCCCGTTACCGAGGGGATAGTCGTCCCCATGCGACCCAACCCGGGTTATGAGGTTCGCCTCGATGCCCGTAACCCCCCACAGTTTCTGTGGAGATGACCAGCAGTGAATCCCCCTTGTCAATGGGCCACCGGCTTCTCACAAACAGCACAAAACGCGACAGCAACTGTCATTTTACGCCGGTATCAAGTGAGCGAGAGTGTATCGAATACATGTAGGAGTACAATATGGGGTAGCAGCATTTGGACCCGGATTGGACTGGCACGAGCGGGAAGTAATTCTCGCTCACACAATAAACAATACCAATGCCGTCACAATGGGACCTACAACGCTATCACGTTCCTACGTGTGAGTTTCCCGTGGCCGATTCGAGGAGAATGCTTAAGAAGGCAAGATGTCCGCATAATCTCTATCTCTCTTGCTCTTCGGTAGTCACGAGACGGCTCCGACTGAGCGTTTGCCGCATACAAAAAGTAAAAGCTAAACAAATATACAATCTCAATATACATGACAATTCTTTATATCGAAATGTGGACGGTGCGAAAGTATATGCTATGGGCTGACGCGTATATTGTCAACAGTTTGTAATATTAGCTCGGCACGTCAGCGGACCTTTTGTCTTCGCAACTGATATCTGATCTTATTGCAAATAATGTTATACGGTATCCCTTGCGTCTGTGACAGTATGAAACACTTATTACGAGGAAATATTCTTTTTGTAGGCTGAGAGTAATAACACGAGGCATATGCGAAATTTGCTAAAAAGGCAGCGGCATGGACATGCGACGGATACGCAGCTACGCGGCGCTACAGGATGCACAGTTGCGTTCGGTGACTGAACGTGACAATGACGCACGTTCCATGATTTTGGTGCAACTAAAGCTAACTCAACGCGCAAGAATAACTTTAGACTAATAATACGCACATAAGCAAATAAACTGGGCTTATTCTACCCAGATTCACCCCGTTTTTAGAAAGTCGTGAAGTGACGGCTACTTTGTCAAAATATATATTTTCATATAAGAAGAGACGTTTTGGTCAGAAGTTTAATTATAAATATAATAATAAAAACAGTTTTCTAATATTGAACTAAGTAAGTATTAAATACTTAGTGATTTGCATTTACTCTCTTTTCACCCGAGGTGAAGTAATAATTAAACTTTAATCACAATATTTAAATCAATTGATTTTTTATTACATCTTAACATAGGGTATATTAAAATATTATTTACATTTTTTACATAAGCTATTACTTTAATTAAATGTAAAACATAGTATATAAATCACTAATAACTAAACGACAATAAGTCACTACCAAAACCATTGGCTTCTATTATATTTTAATATAAGATATATTCAAATTATTTTTTTTTACCTATAGTATAGTGATATTAAAATGTAAATAATTTACTTCTCTATTAGTTAATGTATGTATACACTTAAACTGTTGTTCTTTTAATCTAAGGTAACAACATTTAGATTTACATCACAGCGAGATTACACACTGTGGGATACATATTTCCGCCATTGAGCACGACCCACTTGCATCCATCGGCTTCTCCCCACCTTTCCCAAGTCTTCAGCCCAGTCATAAGTATGTGGGAGTTACTAATTCTAATAAATGAATATAATGATATCATTTGTTACAATTAATAGCTAGTGCGATTATTTGGGCTGCCTCAGTTAATGCTGCTGCTGAGTTATTAATAGCAACAGCAGCAGAGTATATGCTTCCTACTGCCTCTCTCAAGGCCTCGGCTGTCATTGTTTCGGATTTCACTCTAATTTGTTTAATTGCAGCAAATTGATTCAGATTTTCATCCAGTTGTTGATCTTGTCTTGCATGAGATCTCCGAGTATTTGTTGGTCTTACTGGACTCCGTTCTCTTTCACCAGTCGAAGGAATTGTATTCACTAAAAATATATTTCACAACTGCCAGATCTAATTATACTTTAAATTATATTCATGAAAAAAAGAAAAGAACGGACTAGCGAAGACCCCCTCTTCTCCCGCAGATGGGAAGAGATGTACAGGGTTGTTTATGGGCGTACCCTATAGTGATTATTTTTGGAACCGAAAGGGAGAGACGGTCCCCCTCCCCATACTAGTGAGACGGCGCGCGCGCGATGCCGCTTATGATGAGGTGACGTGGATAAGGATTTTTCTTCATGTCCGTTTACCGATATACAGATGTGTAGTCTCAAGTCGTGTTACTGTTTATGCACACCGATAGATATTATCATCCATCTACTGCTCGTTTGTCCCCATATCTCTTAAAGTACTAAATTGATTTTGATCAAATTAAATTTTCGTCTGAAATTTTTATTTTGTTGTATGATCCAAGTTTTTTTTTGTTCGTTACGCAAAATTTTTTTTTTGACCAGTTTAGATGCAACTATCTAACAAAGTATTAGCACAATTAAAAATATTTTTAAGGAGTCTCCATATCATTTAGAGAAACCTACTCAATGACACCTCATACTATGCCCACTCGATTTTATTTTTCATCCCTCAGCTATCTATCATGTATGGAGTACTACTACCCTTAATCGTTACACTTAATCAAAATCATATTACATCACTTTGTAGCTGTTTATAAAATATAATACAGATTTCAAACCTACAGACTGTGGGTAAATAGTCTAGTTAAGCCGAGCAAAAAATCTGTGACACATGTAGAGACAGACGGAGATGACAAAATTATATATGTTCCTTTTTTCATTTGGCAACGGAACCCTAAAAATATGCCCAGGTTCCGCTGACACAATTCGACAACGAATTGGTCCAGTGAACAAGAAAACCTTGTTCGAAAACTAATCTTTTAACTGTTTTAAACGAAGTTTGAACATTACTTACAATCACTCAGAGAGAACTTTACTGGCTCCATTACGTTATAATTGAAAAGATAAGTACTTTTAACTAAGCTACGCTCAGAACTCTTTAAGAACCTATCAAGTAAGCTTCATTCTTTACACCTCCATAATTTCTGTTTATGCCTTTTGGAGCGAGTAATGTTTTAATTGTCTATATGAAGGAAATGCGAAAATATGTACTGTATAATGTGATTTTTTTTTATAGAACTGGGGGAAATGAGCGATCTGAGCCTGCTTACGACTCACAACGCCCATGAACATCTACATAATTACTATGCGGATGCTTTGCACCCCCCCCCCTCCCCAATGGGCCACCGGCTATTCGCAAACCGCACGAAACACGGCACAGAAGATGTCACTTTACGACGGTACTGTGAGCGAGAGGTACCTCTTCGGTCGTGCCGGCCCAATTCCATTGCACAGGGGGATGTAGTGTCATACACTATGCATAGCACTACATCCTTCTAGGCAGCGTAGCACTACCTCTTCATAAAATATGTTTTTTCTTAATAGAATAGGGGTTCAAACGAGAAATCTGAGCCTTTTCACGACTACAGATGGCCATGAACATCCACAAAATGACTATGCCGATGCGTTGCCCTCCTTCCATCAATGGGTCATTGTTAGTTGTTGTTTCGTAATATGCAAACTTTTTTCTGCACTAAATCAAAAATGTCTGAAAGAAAAACGCGCACAATTGAGTTGCGCCGTCGTTTGCTTTTATATATCACTAGGGAATACAAAACGTTGTACATCAAAATGTCCGTCTTGTCTTTAATCTAAATTTTGTTTGGATAATTTACAAAGAGGGTATTTTGCGTCAGTCAAATGTGAAGGAACCGAGGCTTAGGTATTGTTAGCATTAATTTGCAACCCTCTTCTTAGCTCGATATTTTTATCGCCATGATTGTTGTCAATGTTTCGGAATATTATGAAAATATTATACTTCATCATCAGCAGCCGGACGACGCCCACTGCTGGACATAGACCTCCCCCATAGGCCGCCACAGTCACGGTCACGAGCCACCTGCATCCAGCGGCTGCCCGCCACCTTTACCTAGTCGCGAGTCCACCACGTAGGAGGCCATCCAACACTCCGTCTTCCGGTGCGGAGCCGCCACTCGAGGACTTTCTTCCCCAACGGTTATCGGTTGTGCGAGCCATTGCTATACGTATATACTTTCTAATTATTGCCAATAATATACTGACTAATTATTAAGATTAATAATAACGTGGTGTGTTCCGCTGCGGGGAAAACATAAATACACACACAACGCTCTGCTTAGGGCTAGATTAGGAGTCCAGCTGTTCACGGTTTATGAATCATGTACAATATATGAATGGTGATAATATGTGTATCTATATCACTAGTACTCTACGGGTCTCAACAACATCATTGGCCAATACATAACAACACAAACAACAACAACAACGCCTATAATACAACAACAACACCTGTAATTCATAATAAATAGGAATACACGTATATAAGTTACAGGTAGTGCCATGCTGCAAAGCAGATACCTCTTGCTCACATGATACCTACCGCCGTAAAGCTAGTGATATGTTGTGTGCGGTTTGTGAAATATAAAATTATAAGTTATA
>JAFELO010000097.1:65263-102536 GCA_017140195.1 Eumaeus atala | reverse complement strand
ATATATATTTCGAGTAACATCTGTGCAAAGTCGGGAATGACTGCTAGGTTATCGTTTGCTGCACTCTACACTTGCTACACTAGACTTAGATAAGTCGTATTCGTGGAGCACATAGTATTTCACTTCTAAGGAATTCTAGATTACAAACAAATACCAACGGAATAAGCTGACATACTTACATTTGCGAGCGCCTCCATACGTCTTGTATGAAATGAACTATACCTTAAATTTGTAATGGTACTACCAGATCAGTTATAACTATGGTATGCTATAAATGAATCATCTGTGAAAAATTTTACTATCATATTATTACGGTTCATGTGACACAGCATGATGACAGACAAAGGGACAGACGCACAGCGGAGTCTTACTAATAGGGCCCCATTTTTAACCCTACAGCACGAAACCGTAAAAATACGGTCTTGTTTTTATGTGTGAGCTAAAAGTTTTAACATTCAACTGAATCAATCGTTTCACACGCGTGCTAAAAACCTTGTAAAAAGCGACCTTAAAATGTATATTTATATCACGCAGTATTTAAAAAATTGTTCAATTATTTTATGGTATAAAATGTAAGTTCTACTTTTATAAAACATACGAATTGAAGATATGTAAGGTTCCAACCGTGACGACGTTATGATGTTTATGCAAACATTTGTGATGATGTTTGGTAGTGTGCTAGTTGTTTACTTTGACCAAAACGTTTACGTACATCATATTTACGCTGTGCTGACGTAATTAGCATATGCCTTTAACATCCTTCCAGTTAGCGTCCACTACTCAAACTTGTCACTCCTATCTTACTCTTGGAATAAAAGGTAAGATTTATTTGTTTATAAGAAGTCCCTCAAGTATTCCATGGATGACATAGAAGATCTATATTTATAATGTACGCTTTAATTACCACTCGTCTACCATGCCTTCACCTGCGTAAATTCAAACCCAAAGGAACCGCCATTACATATTTACTAACAATATAAAGAAAGCTTAAGAGTTTGTTTCTTTGGACGCGCTAGTGTCAGTAATACTATTTCGAATAGGAAAAAAATGTGTTGAATAGTCCATTTATCGAGGAAGGCTATGGGCCATATAGCACGACACTACGAATAACAGGACAGCAGTTATGTGGATGTAATGGCAGGGTTATGCTAGTAAATATTAAGTACTTGTTGTGTGAAAGTACAACAAACATATATCACTAACTTTTACATTTATAATACTCGCAGGATTTCTTATTGATTTAAAAATACTAACAGAACTACTCATTGACATTGTGTTCTACACATTTATTTACAAAAATGTCAAGATACTCAGTCGGCGATCAAGGTTGACTTTAGAAAAATATAAATTATAATTTAATTAAATATAATTGTACATATGCAATTACGAAATCGTTACAATGTTCTGTAAGAAATCCTGTATCTTGTACTTTTGTAAATCTTTTAAATATAATAATATTTATGGTCCTTTTATACGATATTATATTTGTATCATTATTTTGCAACTGTAGCGTGCTTTCATTTATTTTTAATATTATTCTTACAATTTACTATTATCTTAATTATATAGGCTTGAACCCATCGCCTGATTCTGAATACCGCCTTTGAAATACTTTAAAAGCCTGAATGGTCTGAAGTTTACAAAAAAATATATTTGTATGTATAACAAATTTTATGTCATGATGCGTTATACTCTAACACCCCTATTTAATCATATTCCATCAAGGTTCTAGTGGCGCAAAATATATATCAAGTCCATTGGGTTTTTTTTTGGATAGTCTAAAACAATAAAATCTTTAATGTTATATTTTGTAATATTACATATATTCTACGTCAAATTTCAACCAAAGTGTGTTTTTTTTTTTAGGTTTTTGTTGATAGAAACATTCACTCATACTTTCACACTAAATACTGATCGGTATACTATGCACACACCTTGACGATTACGAAGACGTTCGCTCCTCATAACTGATTAGGAACAGGCAATAGGTTACACCGATCTATGTTCAATTGTCGAACCAGCCTACATACGCCCTGGTCGGAGTTAAATTTACCTAAAACGTGCTAGATGATCGGACTTAACAAGTCTTCCACATAATATAGCTTAGCCGGTTTTTCTAATAATAACATTAGTTTATTTCTCACCGCCGTACACATTTTATACATCAAGAGATTACTCTAATAGATTTTAGTAAGTGTGCCTAAAGTAGGCTTTACGCGTCTGTATTTCATGTCACCAGGTCAACACTTCTGCTTCTGTTATTTTTAGTCAATTATGTAGTAATTAACATTAAGTATATTATCTTTAGACGAGCGTACGTGCGTGCGTGAGTGCGTGCATGCGCGTGTGTATGTGTGTGTATGTATGTGTACGTACGTGTGTGTGTATATAGTATATATTAGTGGGCAAACGTGTAGTTAGTCTCTTTTAGCTACTACCGACGCCCAAATACATCCGCATATTTATTAACAATAAAATTACTTTTACGGATTTTATCGCGGTTCATTTAATTATATAACTAGTCCACCCGTGACCATGGCTGCTTTAAAGCTTCGGAAACGTCGGACTAGTTATGTAATGAAATAAACCGCGATAGAATCCGTAAAAGTAGTTTTATTGTAATGAGCAACATTCGCGTAACCTTGAGATATCTAAATGGGTTGGTCTGCCCTGCCAATGCACTCCTATGGATCATCTGATAATAACAAGTTATACCAAATAAAAATAGCTGTCACTTTGCTGGAATATCATGTGAGCACCGGTTCAATTTTAGCAACAGAGGATTACTTCTTAACCTATGCTCAGTCAAGATCTACGAAATTCTGGCGATGTATATTAAGCTGCATTTGCTAAAGATACTTAGGATTAGGAAAAGGTAGTGCCTTGCATAGCGCATGCTGCAAGGCAGTGCCTTGCATAGTGCATTATGCTACATCCTCCCATGCAACGGAATTGGGCCGGCACGACCGGGGAGGTGCCTTTCGCTCACATAATACCACCGTAAAGTGACATTTTAATGTTGCGTTTCGGGCGGTTTCTAAGTAGCCGGTAGCAAATGGGGGGGGGGAGGGAAGACGGAGGTCCACGCATCGGCGTAGTAATTATGTGGAAGTTCATGGGCGTCGGTAATCGTAAAAAGGCTCCGATTGCTCGTTTGCCTCCCCATTCTATAAGAAAAAGACATATTTTTCTATGCAAGGAATAAAAGGCTTTTAATTTCCTTCTATGTGTAAACTATGTACGCTTCACAGTTTTTTAAGTTACTGTTGGTCCTAAATCAGGCCTCGTTTGATCCAAACAAGACGTGTTCAAAGTCCGTGGCATTGACGATGTGCCAATAAGCAGCCGAACCGCGACTCACTACCGGGGAGGTACCTCACGTTCACATTCTACAGCCACGAAGTGTCTGCCGTACTGTCACGTATTCAGTCGAGGGACTTTCCACTTAAGGGGATGACGGAAGGTGAAGGTGGGCGATACGTCGGCCTAACTTCTATGCGATTCTTATGAGTCGCATGAGTCGCCGAAAACCTCCGACCACTTGTTTGCTATTTTCTTTTTGGATAAGGGTACAAACGAGCAATCGGAACCATTCAATGACTACCAACGTCCATTAACATTTGCAAATGCAGCTTCTTTGCTCTCCTTAACCCAATTCTTCCAAATGGGCCACTGACTACTCGTAAGCCTTACGAAACAGGTAGCTGTCACTATACGGCGGAATAACACAAGTGAGAAACCGGCCCAATTCGCAGCTGAACCTTCCTCCACTTCTCCACTTCTTACTTCATCAAAGTATATAATTATATGCCTTTAATCTCCACATCTAAAACATTTTTGTATATTAAATGTGGTCGAAACATACAATCAGAACATACAAACAACTCAGCTATTATGTAATGTATACAAGTTAAATCAACATATCGTATGTTGACATAAGGCTCCTCGATAATTTGTTCAGCTATCAACCTCGGACATGCGGATATGCGGAGCCCATTACGATTTCATCTCTTTTGTTATATTCGTTTATTTGAACAATAATTTATGCTGCATGAACAATATGCAAGGATTTTATTTATAGAATAGGGGGCAAACGAGAAATCCGGAGCCTTTTTACGACTACGGACATCCACATAATTAGTATTCCAGTGCGTTGCTCTTTTCCCGGCCCCAATTGGCCACCGACTCCTCACAAACCGCATGAAACGCGACACTAAAGATGTCACTTTACTGTGGTATTGTGTGAGCAAGAGGTTTTAAAAAAAAATGAAAATTTGGATTTACTCCCTTAATTTATTATGAATACAAAACTTGTGGTTGAAGCTATGTGCCCACAACGAAGTCTAAACTCGTTCTGCTCTATAATTGTGTAATATTATTAAAGAAAAATGATATTGCATCATTCGCAACAATACACCTTCTACACTGGGTTGCCTACTCAGCGATATTATTTATATGGAAAAACAGGCAGGTCGTGTCGGCCCAATTCCGTTGCCTAGCAGGGCGTAGTGTCATGCACTATGCATGGCGCTACCTCCTCCTGTGCAGCATGACACTGCCTCTTCCTAGATAGTCCTGTCTGTCCTGTGAAAAGCCCAATATATGAAAGTAATACATTTGAATGTCGCTCTCCTTGAGATTTAATTGCATCTTATACGAATGAATATATTTAGTATATGTTCTTAAATGTAGTATAAACCATTTCCTGTGACAACTTTGTTACCTGATTTATAAAGTACTAGTAGTGCCCCGCGGTTTTACCCGTAACATGGTAAAACTCCATATTATAAACTCCACCCACACTCCATTTGTTCTGTCAAATGGACATCGGAGTCTTTCTTAGTAACAGTATTATTTACCACGTGTGTATTGACCATGAGATTAAAGCCTTATATTCACTAGGCGACACTTTGGCAACGTGTTGTGCGACATGTTGCGCGACATGTTGCGCGACCTTTGCGCGACATTCGTACGACATTATCATCATCCACAAACCACATAGGCTATGATGGAAATGCCTACAGTATTACTAAGTGCCGCTTATGTAATCATTAATTCGAAACGAAAATGGAAAAAGTGGTGGTTTCGAAACTATTTATGACAATGGGAACGTACGATATGCTGAGTTAGCAGTCCGCGAATGTGTATTGTCTCATTCGAAAACGTTACGACGAATGACATCAACCTATTTTGAAGAACGGAACAATAAACCGCAATGGAATTACGTAAAAAGAAGTAACAAAATACATAGGCCAAAATGTTATTAATCATTGAGCGTTCAGCAACAGTCGATGTGCGTAATGCCTATCTAAATCGCCTGGCTAACGAAGTCTGGTTACTCTAATGATGACACAGACAGGTGGACAACAAAGTAGTCCTGTAAAGGTTCCTTTTTTCCTTTCAGGGTACGGAACCCTAAAACAATATGCGTTGCTTTTACTCAATATATCCATCATAACTAACATCAGCGGCATCCACTGAGCTGGCGTTATATTTCGTGACCTTAATGGAACACTGCGACATGACGCGAGACATTTTGTCTCCTACTGTGGACGAGGAAAAACAGTTCCCGAGATGTTCCCAGCAAAATTTTGCCCCCTAGTGAATAAGAGGCTGAAGCCTAGTGATACATATGCGGCAAGACGGACAAACGGACAGTTGAGTCTTAATAATATTTTTATGTTGAGATACAGCCTGGTGACAGACTTACGGATAGACGGATAGTGGAGTATTAGTAATAGTCCCGTTTGTACCACTTGTATATGGATCCCCAAAAATGAATGATTATTTTTACTAATATAAGGGGGCAAACGTGTTCATCTGCACGCAGAGGCTTGGCCCTCCTGTCCTCCTCCGCTCTAATAGGCCATTCGAGATTAGTGATAATATTTAAGAAAGACCGAAACATGTTTATGGGATATCCAAGAGCCATGTTACGAGTATATAGAGTGATAAACGGACCGAAGACAGCAAATACAAAAGAATTATGTCCTGGCTGTTGTTGTTGGCTTCAGACAAAACCACGTACAAAACTTATTTCTATTGTTTATTTGTTATACTGGTAACAATATTACCATATTTCATCAAAATCCGTTTAGTAATTTTGAATAAGAATTACACACTAAAATTTTTCAACTTGTGTATGTGAATTTTATGAGCCAAAGCTTCATGAGCGGAAAAGAATAATAAAAATATGAAGCTTAAAATAAGTGGTAACACGTTTTTCTGAATATTGTCTTCCTTAAAACCACTTATGCAACTAAATTACTCATTAGTGATGGTGCAATTAAAACGGTCATTAAAAAATATGAGATACCTGCAGAAGCGGTAATATTATTGATGATATTTACAAACCAACTCGGAGATAATTAACAAAATTATTTTTCATTTCCAAAGCAAATTGTTTATGCATAATATTGGAACACTAAATATTAGACATGTGGACAAGATTTGGTTGGCAAATATTCCACTGTGGGCGCGTTATCATAAAAATATATACTTCTACCACATGTTTACATAACATAATTAACGAGGTGGTAACGAGAACAGCGTTGTTTATGGGCGTCGGCAATCATCAGAAGGTGATCGTTTGTCCCCCTTTAATATAAAAATCATTTAGAATGTAATTCAGTTGCAGTAAAGACATTCTTGTGATGTACTGTAAATATTAAGGATACACCACATCCAATAATGGTTGCGATGGTTTATTTACAGATATAAGAGCAATGAAACAGGATATACATATCATTTTAGAGCGTAAACATAATTACATCTATATTCACATCAATTTGATCTAACTACCACTTCAAAACTTTCTCATAACACTCAGAACTTTCACACAAAAACCATAATAATATTTGAGTCGCCTAAGAGTATCAACTTAGCTGCAGTTGCAATCGTCACTAAAAACCAAACAAACCTACACATATGGATTTACTATACATATAAATATAATAAAATACAATATTCAAATCGTACTTTTTATTATTTTATAGAGTACAAAATGGAATCGTTGCCTTTGCATCCGTTACTTGTGGTGACACAAGAACAAATGAAACAAACGCGGGAATTCTTTGGTCTTGGTAGTGCGAAGCAAATACAAGAAAGTCTGAATGCGATCGAAGAATGGATTAAGAAGCAAGATCATCTCGCTGGGGCATTGCCATTCATAAGTAAGCACCAAGTTGATAGTAACAGTTCGTATTATTAGTAAAATCATTATGACAGATCCGGAGCACATTAGTGCATATAGTGATGTGCCTGATTGCCATTCCTTTAGGAAAAGGAAATTTAGGATAGGATAAGTAGTGCACTTGTACCTGCCCACACTTTTATGTTATAATCTGTACTGCACAGTTGGCTAGTCTCTATAGAGATTAGATTCAGGAAGAGGTTAGTGCCATGCTCTATACGAGGAGGTAGTGCCATGCATAGTACATGACACTACATCCTCCCATGCAACGGAATTGGGCCGACACGACCGAGGAGGTATCTCTCGCTCACATAATAACGCCGTCAAGTGACATATCTTCAGTGTCACGTTTCGTACGGTTTGTAAGTGACTGAGGAGTGGGGGGGAGGGAGGAGCGCAACAAATCGACATAGTAGTATGTCGATGCGTTGCGCTCCTCCCTCCCCCCGTTCATGTGCGTCGGCAGTCGCAATAAGGCTCCGTTTGCAAGTTTGCCAACCCAATTCTATAAAAAAGATGACCGCCGTGGCCAAAATTCGGCTAAGACGACATTATCACATTATATTTAAATTTTGACATCATGTGCGTTATAAATAACGAATCATACATAAAAATGTAATATTAATAAGAGCAAAATCATGTCCGTTGGCTTTTAGGTGTCGTACCAGCCTCCTGTTGGAGGTATCCGGTCCCTTGTGAGGGACTGGCCCAGTGACCGAGGTGCCCTGTTGCAGAGAGATCCGGGGCACCCCAGTACAGGTCGCCAATGGCACGCGTGGGGTGTTAGTGGGTAGTCCACACACTCCATCGGTCCACACCCAGGACGGACGGCACTGCGCAAATGGATTTCCCAGCGAAAATAAAAAAATATTTATGTTGGCAAACAGGGTTGTTCTTGGCTATCTCGTATCCCATTGTGGACGTACTGCTATAGCGCTAATTGTTGGTCAGATATCATAGGCCTGTTTAATGATCTGTGAAATATTTTCAATGTTCTTTTATTTACAGATAATTTTATATTGGAAAGAATATTCATCCTAGGTAAAGGCTCTGTAGAAGCAACTAAAAAGAAAATAGACAAGTTTTTTACAACCAGAGCAATGATGCCAGAGATATGCTTAAATAAGAATTTTGACGAATTCATTAACTTATGTCAACATGTGTATGTATATAGTGTTTACTTTTGTCTATCTATATCTGTTTTTCATCAATTCGATGAGCTAAATTCTTCTGAAGATTACGCGAATATGAAACCGTAGGATGGTATGAATAGTTTTATAATATATAGGATAGTTTCGTGTTCTCCATATTACCATGATAGCTGATGTCTGCCTCTTACAGCTATATATGTAGTCGGGTTTTAGTGTCAACGAGGTGTTAATACTCTATGTTTCTCTGTGTTGTCTAATCACTACTGGTTTGTATGTACAACTCACCTTTCGTGAACTAATACATTTTGCCACCCTTCTGGCTGTTAGGTTTCTTTGATTTTGTGTGGTCTTATGGGGTATGGAGATGGACTTAACTGTAGACATTTATGAAACAAATACTGTTCTATAATCTTCAAATTAGATTGAACATTTCTTATTACAACATTTTAGAAAACGGCCAGGTAAAATACAATCTATTCGCTGGCTGGCTGGTAAACAATTGATTCAGCAGAGAGTTTATAAAGGCTTAAGTCCTTAATGTTTCCTTTAATTCAAGACTTTTGCCTTTGAACTTATTGGTCATTATTTATTAGTGGTGTATGGATAACAACACATTAATTGCTTCAATCCTACCAAGCCTAGCTCAGCTCTTTCAGGCTGCCCTTGAATTATATACTCTTATGAATCAATGCCTCTGAGAGAGACATAAACCCAGTAGTGGATATTTTCTGGCAGCTTCTGAGGATGATGAATGAAATCCAAAGTTTTTTTCTTTATGATTCTCTGGGCATTGAATAAAAAGTTCGTCTGCATGCTTGCTTGTAATTTTATACGCTGGAATATTTATCTAAAACACATTATTTTAAATACACAATGCATATTTTGCAATTTATATTATAATTAATTTCCGCGAACTTTATTTCAGTTCCTACGTTCCACTCCCAAAATTGAATCCTTTAGATAATTCAAGGGTGATGGTGACACAGATGAGGCAGGAGAATTCGGAATTCCAATCTCTTTTATCCTATGTGCGGTACTGTTACTTGGTAAGTTACCTCTCTTATTATTGGAGTGTCCAGATGTAATAGACAGTAGATGGTCATCTACTGTCTATTACATCTGGAAATCTACGTGAGTCGTTTAGTGTGGACATTTTGTCGGATGAAACGTAACAGTCCTTTTTTTTGGTGACGCGGGGTAACGCATTTACGCGACTTCACCGGCCCTAGGTGGGGTCCAGTGGTGTGTGGGAATCGCGGCACATGATGGTGCCGAATACCCACAAAAACCACCGCGAGTGCCATCAGTGCGGCCTTTGGTGAGGTGTCCCGGAACAACAATCATAAGGGCACCTCGACGGCTAGTCAGCCCCCTAAGGAACCAACTCCACCTCTACAGATGGGGTTGCCCAGCACTACAGGACAACCCCACCGACTTTGGGACAGTGCAATGGGGTGAGGTTCCCATCCTCGCCTCTTGCCCCGTTCGCAGAAGCGCCTCCTCCTGTCGCTCTTAGATCCCCTCTCCTTGTACCGAGAACGACTCCTCCTCCTGATCTTGAAGCCCTTTTTTCTTATAAGAGGGGTGCAAAGTTCCCACTTGGTTCAATTGGCTTCGCCTGGGTTCACCCCAGGGTACTAAGCCCCACCGCCACGACAAGGCTTGAACCATGCTGGGGAAATGTAACAGTCCTAACTCAATGTATATTAAGAGGCTGTTGTTTCACTGGGCCGGCTCGACCGGGTACCTCTTAGTAACGTTGACATTATTGAGTAACATTTACGTTGTCGTATTTCGTGCGATTACTGAGTAGCCTGTGGCCCATCAGAGGGAGGAAGAAAGAGCGCAATGCTTGCAGAACAATAATAAAACGACAATAATAAATCTCTATGGGCTTCATTAGTCGTATCAGGGTTTCGTTTTATCGTTTGCCTCCCTATAATATGAAAAGAAAAGTTCTCTAAAAAAGAAATTTTCCTGGTAACGCGAGTCAAGCTCAACTGCGATGCAGCAAAGGTATTACTTCCCGGAGGTCTGAGCTAGGAGCTGGCTAAAGAGATTCGAAGAGACGACTTAGAGCTCGTCTGATAGATGCCTACGTGGCTTGGTTAGTGCCAATTCGTATCCCTGATCTACTACGCTGACTAGTGTCACCGCTGACTGACGCATTTTTTTGTCAGTGACAGGCATTTACTTACAAAAATACCAAGACAAACAGTCAGTGTCTCAAAACCGGCCGTATAAAAGATGTATACATGACAAATTATGCGTTTTGTAAAATCAACTAAAGAACATATAAGGCTGAAGATATGCTTTAGAATGACAGTTCAGTATGAAATCCTGTATCTTTCATTTTTGTAAGCCAGTGTTAGCTAGGCAGATATTCTCAAATCACAATAGGTGAAATTTGTTTTTTTTATAGAATAGGGGGCAAACGAGAAGTCGGAGCCTTTTTACGAGTACCGACGCCCATGAACATCCACATAATTAACATGCCGATGCGTTGCCTTAAGCCGCGACGCGACACTGAATATGTCACTTTATGGCGGTATTCTATGAGCGAGAGATACCTCCCCGGTCGTACCGTCCCAATTCGGTTGCATAGAAGGATGTAGTGTCATGCACTATGCAGGGTACTACCTCTTCCTAAATATCAAAAATACTTAACTGTGAGTAAATTTGGTCAAAATGCTACGTTTCTCTATATATATTATTCTTATTATTTCCATTTTATAACATGAGAATCGTTGAAAGTAAAATAAATGTTTCATTAAAATTCAATAAAAAAACCTTTATTTTTTTTTCAGATCGGAGAATACAGACTTAATTTCGATTATAATATATCAGAAAGATTTATTATAGATCTTAAAAATACTAACGCAAGTCTTCTTACAAAACTAAATCCAGTGGTTCTAAAGAAGGGGGAAATCTTGTGCACGGTACCTTTAGTTTTTTTAGAGCATTTGAGTAACTTTAGAAGTAAAATGTGAATGTGATTAAACAGGGGCAACATAGGCAAGGCGCTGCTCGTAACATATTGTGAAAATACAAACCTTACCAACTGATTTTCTATAAGGTTACCATTAGGAAATCTGAAGGGCTACCCCTGTTACAAAAAGTGTTAAAGTATTGGTAAATAGTGTGAAAATTATACTCTTATTCTATAGTTTACTTATTTCATGTTATTTTATCAATTGTGATCCATTATTGTTGTAAGTTCCAGGTTATTTGTTTTTATATTTACAGGAAGGGTATGGAATTAAAATTCAAGGAATACATTTGTTGAATGCGCCACCTTTCGTAGACAAATTCGTATTTGTTTTAAAACAAGCTCTTAAAGAAAAAATAGCGAACCGCCTCCACGTTCACAGCTCCACAGAAGATCTACACAAGCATATATCTAGGGAAATTCTACCCAAAGACTACGGTGGCGATGGACCCTCGATATCGAATCTAACTGGTCAGTGTTATGCTACCAAATATGTTTGATGAACATTCTTGACAAGTGCGTCAATGTCCTTGACAATAGCCTAAGTACATTTTAGTAAGAAGTAGTGCCATGCTGTATTGCAGGGGAATTGGGGTGGCACGATCGGCGGGATACGTCCCGCTCGCATGGTACCGGCGTAGAGTGACAGGCGACGCGTTTCGTGCGGTTTGTGAGTATCCGTTGGCCCGTTAGCTGGGACGGGAAAAGCAGAAACGCATCGGCGTAGTAATTATACTGATTTTCATGGGCCTGGTAAAGATGCTCCAATTACACATTTATCCCCCTATAAAATAAAAAAAAAACCTGGAAATCGATTCGCTCCGTGTCGTATTGGACGGTGCACAACACCAGTTGATTAATAACAATAATTTTGTAAGTGACGTTATAATATAATAAATAAAATGCCCGGATGACTGTCTGACTGATTTGTATACAGTCCGAAGTATTGGAGCCATCAAATTTTTACGAATTAAGGTTGTGGAACCGTGTTGTAGTGTTTTTTTTACAAATGAGCAATCTGAGCCTTTGTACAACTGCCGACGCCAATGAACATACACATAATTAGTATTCCGAGGGTTAAAGGAGGGAAACGCTTCCCTCCTTTAACCCTCCCCCAATGGGCCACCGGCTACTCACAAACCGCACGAAATGCGACACTGAAGATGTCACTTTACCGCGGTATTATCTGAGCGAGAGATACCTCCCCGGTCGTGTCGGCCCAGTTCTATTGAGAATGGAAGAATGTACTGTTATTGATTAAGCATGGCACTACCTCCTTCCTAAAATATTGAACGTCTCATGCCATTTGGCCCTCGGCGCGTGCCCGCTTTGACGTTACTTAACAGGAGCAAATAGATCTTCACTCGTGTGGTTTGATGTCATGCACAATATCACAGATTTTAGTATCCTTTACCACTAAAGTCAATCCTCTTTACATTTATAATATAATTCCTGATACCTTCCAGCTCAATTATCTCACACAATTGAGCTGGATGGTATCAAAACAAGTTTCAAATTCTCATGACATTGCATTGTCACTTGACCTGTCTTTTAAATATAAAATATATTCGAGACGAGTCAAATAATTGAACTTGTAAACATTAATTAATGAATAGTTAATAAAGGTTTCTTAATTAGGGTTCTCAGATCTTTTCGGAGATATTGCTAAACACCCAACACACATTTATCACACGTTATAATACGAATATTGTATGTATTTGGGTATATCTGGGATTACTCTGACTGCGCTACATTGTTTACTATTCCAGTAACATTCATGGCAAATTTTTTTACGAGTACGGGAGTTTTTTCCACCCCACCACTCCCACCGTTCATTCCCATCACTGCTACTTCCAGGATCGACAACGGAATCCACTATGAACTGTCAAAGTGAGAAAGCTAAAACTGTCTCAGGACCCGCAAAGAAAAATTGAAATATGGGATGTGCGTTTTGTCCGTATTAATCACGTTTGACTGCTGTGTCCCTCAGTTTCACCCACAAGAATTTAGACCATAGCAATAGAGAGATTTAATGGTTCGTGTAATACACGAATCATTAAATCACTTTTGACTTAAAACCAGTTTTACACCCATACAACAACTTTCACTCATATATTGAAAGTGGCAAGAACATTAAACATTATATACCTGCTTCAAATTTCATTAGCATACCTTAAAAGATTATTGAGATATCAACGTCCAAAAAAAACATCATTTTATTATTGACTAACCTATTGATTAAGTCTTTAATTGATTTTCAGATAGTAAATTAAAATTTGGTATCCAATAGGTGATTGGATAAATTCGGAATGATAAATGTGTTAAATTTGTTTAATTAATTCATTATTTTAGTAACTCGATTTAAGTGCGTATAATTTAAGTGCGTATAATTTAAGTACGTATAATTTAAGTACGTATAATTTAAGTACGTATAATTTAAGCATCAGGAAATAAAATTGATTACGGCTGGTCTTTATGATCCATTCCTTAGATAATCAAGTGAAGACCGTAAAATTCGCATAAAGTCTGGCTATCATCAATTTTATTCCCTGATACATGGCACAACATGAGTTCCAAGTTTCATCTAAATCGTTTCGGAAGTTTTTACGTGTAGGAGTAACAGACGTACGAACAAACCGCCCCATTTATAAAATAAACCAAGTTTTTTCTAGAGGTCATAATCCAAACATTTACCAATAAACAAGCTCTGGAATTACAAATCGTAGGCGACGTAAGTTAAATTATAAGTCAACTTCATTGCAAGCTTTAATTTGAAGAGCCTGAAATCCTTTTCATATTCATATAAGCTTCTCAGCTAGGATTAGTTTTCATTTGTTATTAAAAATATAATATCAGTAACAAATTATAATATAAGTTGGTAGTAAGTAGTCTATAAATTTTGCTTTACAAGATTAGTTACATTTGATTGCAGTATTATTGTGCCCACACGATGCCGGGGTAAGTGATGACTGTACTGTCGCGTATCGTGCGACTTGGGAGTATACGGTGGCCCATGACATTAGCGTGCGGACGTTAATGGGCGTTGGTGGTCACTAAATAGCTCTCTTTGCTCTTCCTCCGCAGCCTCTTATATATTATATACAAAACACTAGTATTAACGTATTAGGTGATAGTTTTTTACTGGTTTACAGCCACTAGGGTCTGCGACTTGAGTATTTAAATATAATTCAATATACACGGCACTTAGAAGAATAAGCTCCCTCAAGTGGCAATGGGCTGGTCACACACTCAGAAGAACAGATGGCAGATGGGCCACTAAGATTCTGGAGTGGAGGCCGCGTTTAGGAAAACGAGGTGTTGGTCGACCGTTCACCAGGTGGGAAGACGATCTCCGTGCAATCGCCGGTCCGAGATGGAGGCGAGTAGCAGGAGGTCGATCGTCTTGGCGTTCATTGAAAGAGCTCTATGTCCAGCAGTGGATGATAAAGTGCTATTCCATTTAAACTAAGCAAAATATGTGATAATAGAATACACATCAAACTTTATCTTTGATTAATACGTAGCACAGCACCGGGCAAGAGTACCTTAACAAGCGCTTTAAATTGTTGTTTCCAGAGCAATGGACAGAAATATTAAAGACAGATGAAACTAAGCGATTTATACACAATACAGAAAAATTGGTCAGCGATGAATCAAAGCGATCCACTGTGAAGTTTAATGAAGAATACTTGGGGATGCCTGGATCATTTAGAAAGTTGAATGTTGATTAGATGATATTTGATATCAATAAAATACGGGACTGTTTGTTTTTATTATTATTATTATTATTGCAACGTGCAATTCTTGACTCCGTACACATTATTTAAGTGCCCTTTCGTTATTTCACTCTCCCCTTTCCGGGTTCTGACATCACAGAGACAGAAGTTGTCATCGACCTCGTCAGTCCTGATTATCTCGATGCAACTATATCGTTACCTATCCTTCCTCTTCGCGTGCCATGTATGCGCAAATATCTTCAATTCCCTAAAGCGACATAACCATATATGGGAGATTTTTAATTACTTTCGCACACACGATACCGGCAGTGGCTGATATGCCGTTGCATTTCGTGCGGTTTGTGAGTAGCCGGCGGCCTATGGGAGAGGAGGAGGAAATGAGGGAAGTGCATCTGCATGACAATAATGGAATGTTTATGTGCGTCGGTAGTCATCAGAAGTCTCCTATTACTTTCTGCTCAACGGTACTATAAAAAAGTACCTTCACGCATGTTATCCCCGAAGAGGTAGGCAGAATTGTTCTAGTACATCCACAACTCGTAAGTCTACAAGTATAGTGCGAGTATACTAGCACACCCACTACTAGCCAAGGTACTGAGGCCCACCCCACCATGGTACAAGCCTTGTCGTGGCGGAGGGGCTCAGTAGCCTGGGGTGATACGAGACACATTGGGTAAAGCCAATTGAATCGAGGAGGTGGCGGCTCCTAGTACCCCTTCTATAAAGAGAGGGGACTAAATAGCGACAGGTGTCGCTCTTTGTACTCTTCCTATAAGAAGAGGGGACAAAGGAGCAAAAAGTGGCGGCGCTTTTGCGCGCGGGGCAAGGGTCGAGGATGGGAACCTCACCCCATTGCACTGTCCCAAAGTCGGTGGGATTGTCCTGTAGTGCGGGACAACTCCTTGGGGGATGACTTGCCGTCGATGTGCCCATCGGGTCATATGGATGGGCAGATTTGCTGTTCCGGGGCACCTCACCAAAGGCGGCTCTAGTGGCACTCGCGGCGTGTTTTGGGGGTATTCGGCATTGTATAATGTGCCGCGAGCCCCACACACCACTGGACGCCACCCAGGGCCAGTAAAGGCGCGTAAGTGCGTATTCCCGCGTCAACAAAATGGCCACTTCATGCAAGCCTATGGCCACTTCGGGCATATTCCAATCCTGGACAATGTATTGCGTGCTCAGAATAATCTGAAAAACATTTCAATAACAGTTGCCCGACCTGGTGATCAAACCCTGGACCCCACGCGGCTAACGGTCTTAACAGGCGACACCCGCACCGTTACACCACCGAGGTGACATTACTATAAAAAAAAAAGTAGATTAACCATAAGTTATTTATGTAAGGCATGTGGACTTGATAGCGGACCAACTTTGAGCGTTGGACCTGTAGCGTTCTGTATATTAGATAGCGGACCAACTTTGAGCGTTGGACCTGTAGCGTTCTTTATATTAGATAGCGGACCAACTTTGAGCGTTGGACCTGTAGCGTTCTTTATATTAGATAGCGGACCAACTTTGAGCGTTGGACCTGTAGCGTTCTTTATATTATATATCGCACAAGCGTAGTTGTATATACAGTCATATACTCGCTACATATGTGGGTATACCTAGAGTGTATATGTCATTAACATGGAGGCCAGGAACTGCATAGAATAATTTAGTTTTAGAATTAGATAAATTATTGGCTGGTTCATATTTCAGCATAATATTCGATTTTACGCATCATAAACACACTATTCATAAATGTTACATAGTTAAGTACTTAAAATATAAATATAACCTAAAAGAAAAAATTGTATAAAATACTGGCAGAGCCAGCGCCATATATATGTTACGGGAAACAAAAATGATATCTGATTACTGAAATCTAGCACGTCGAGTCTATCGTTTAAATATTTTTTCAGATGCGATGCGCTTCTTTAACACACCTCTCTAATGGATGGCTACCGGCTACCCACAAGCCGCTCGAAATGCGACAGCATCACTTAAAAGGCGGTATCTAATTAACTGAGAGTTATATCCCCGATCATGCGGGCCTATATCGGTTGTAATATAGCAAAGACGCTACTGTGTACTCAACTATTTCGTCAATGTAGCAATTATTACACAGAGAGCTATTCCGGTACTGAAAGAGTCAATCTAGGATAGACGCAGGAACTATGCAGCAGGATTACTGATTATAGGGCATGGGGATCACAGGATGTGTTGGTGTTTTCTCTGACTCGTCCACAAACTTTGACAGTCGAAGGTTACACTTAGGTACATTATACAACACTAGTAAGGAAATAAAAAATAAATGTATATATAGTACTTCATTGGTGAAAATAATTTCTATTATAAATTCGTTAATTAATACTAACAATTTACTACTAAATATAAAAAAATTGTTAAGTCTAAGCTGCGAAAGTATTTACGAAAAGGGAATAAACACAAAAATACTGCTAAATTAGTTTTCTAAGTACTTTCACAGTAATATATCTTACGGCATATTGCTATGAGTAAATGTCGATTAAAAGCGCCGTTTCGCAGAGGAGTGCAATTTGCAACCAATAAGCTGTCTCCAATACATCATTAAGTGACAAATTTAAGAAAATTGGGCTTCGAGCTGATTATCTGTGATTTCATTAAACATAGTGATTATGTGGAAATATTTGTAATAGGCACATTGTATGTATATGTACGTGCGAACCCGGATCGCACCGAAACAAAAATACATCACATGTAATTTAAATACTTTTACAATCTGTTACATCAATTTCATAACTCGCCCTGAGTTAAGAACTTGGCGATGTTACACTGGTTCTGGGCCTAATTTCTCTTCGGTCCAGTCAGATTGCCGTCCCACCGGAATAAGTGAACCGATGCCTGACACCTGCGCGGATGACACTTCTCAATACAGATGACCAGAATTCATCTCTGACCCTCATTAATATATAGTAGAAACCTAGGAATGAATCAAATTTTAATATATTGTCTATAATAAAAACATTACAAAACTTTGATAGCTGGCACACAATATATTGAGGCAAAATTACGAAATATATTGTGTCAATGTCTCCTGTCTATAGCTATATGTCATTGGTGTAAATTGGCTGATGTTTCCGCGACGTTACGGCCAGTTTAATTGCCCAGTCTGGTGAATTATATTGCCTGTTTAAGCGTTGCGTTAGTAAACAATTTTGGGACAATAACTACGCATTGCTGTTTTGGTTTACCTTCGTGTAATTAAATCAGTGTCGCAATTCGGCAAATATAAATTGGCAATAGAAAGACGTGAAGTGATAGCGATGCTGAGACGTTTCGTGTTATACGGAAAGCAGAAGACAAATCGGTATTTGATACACTAGTGCCTAGGTGATCATGTGACCATCTGTATGGTCGCCAATGAAGGAGATTCAATGCGAACTCATCCTCTCATACGATAAATGGTGCCTTATTGTGCTACATTACTGGTTGTACCTTAAAGAACAGAAAATAAAATAAGTAGCCGAATAGTCCAAATATCAATAATATTAAGTATATATTAAACTTGTGAATAAAATAATGTAAATAATTAAATTAATTCATTATTAATGGCCTGGTGTGCCCCACTGCTGTGCAAAGACATTTCTGCTCTCTTTCCACATATCTCTATTTAGAGCCAGATTGGGTCAATATTTCCGAATGGATTAAATAATAAATTAATATAATTCATTATTTTTCGAAGGGAAAATGGAAAAAATATAGGTAACACTAGTTATGATCATGTGATTGCCTTCTTTCTTAGTAGGGGGGGGGGGGCACACGAAGCAATTGGAGCCTTTTTACGACTACTTCATGGGGAACGTAAGCATAATTACTACGCCGAGGCGTTGCCGTCCTTCTCCCTTCACCTCAATGGGCCACCGGCTCACGAACCGCCAAAAACGCTACACAGAATTTGTCACTTTATGCCGGTAAAACGAAAGCGAGAGGTACCTCTCCGGTGGTGGCGGGACAATTCCGCTGCAGCGCATCATGGCATTACCACTTACAAAAATATTTTGTATTGCCTGTCTGAATTTTATATGGGGTGTCAGCCAAAATCAATACCAAGAATAACAATACTGGCAGGGGACTAACCGAACCCACTATATATTAACTGTTAAATTTACTTTATTTTTTAATTTTCACTGTCTTCTTTGTTATTGTTGAAGTCAGTTTGACTTTCTTTTTGTTGAAATTAATTTATGTAAGAGTCTAAACCTGCTATTTGTAAGAATCTGGTTGGTGCATTACGAAGATTGTATAATTCAGAAAAAACACATACAGATGTGACACAACCTAACCACGTATCTGGTTACGTAATAATCTGTGGTGTTGTGTATTTTATGGACATTTATAATGAAGAAAAAAAATCATATGTAATAAAGTGAGAGTTAAGCAAATTAAACTGCACTATTTTATTTTTTATTATATTACTATTTTTTATTTAAAATTATTGATACATATAATATAAGTACTTTCACGCCTGTTATCCCCGAAAAGGTAGGCAGTGGTGCTTTAACGCGATACTTAAAACACTTATTACAAGGTACTGGCAAAATTTTTGTAAATACCTTGCTCGACTTTTCGACCGGGTTACACCAGCCGACTCTCTGCTCGTGACCACACCTTGTAACAAGTATTTTAAATATCGCGTTAAAACCCGTTAGATAACTACGAAATGTGTTGTAATAAGCGTGAAAGTCTCAAATAATTGTAATAAATATTAAATAAATAGTACATACATTAAGTGGTTTCTCATTCTTTTGGGGAAGTATTAAGTAGTTTTTATACTGGCGTTTAAAACTGTTTTTGATAATTTATTCACTAACGTATTTTAAAATTTATATGTATACGTATCAAACCATCATGATATACTTAGTTAATATTAATTATAAAATGTAAGGGTTTTATTGGAGGTCAATGATTAACGTTAAATTTTTCGAGGTCTTTAAAAAAACTGGTTTTCTTTGCCTTGAAAAAGACAGTACAGAAGAGCCGATTCAACGAACGCCACGCGTTCCGTGATTTGAATGTTCTTTTTTTTTTTTTTGACTGACTTTAAAAAATACTTTTCTTTCATTTGGATTCTTTGTAATTTTTGTAGAATATAAATTATTAATATGTATTAATAATTTATATTCTACTTAGTTAGAAGAATTTATATTTATCAGAATATGTATGCTGATAAATGTAAATTCTTCTAACTGACTTCGTACAACATTTCAAGGAAGTGATAGACATATCTACAGTTTAACTCGCTGCACCGTGTAAGCGTGTAGTAAGTAACATCGGGGGTCGAAGTGGATCTCTGCCTGTTCGTAGTCCCGAGGTGAGTTACTACTATTATATTCTATTATAATTCATCTCTGTGTATCCGAAAACGCAGAAAGTGTACTGGGCGTTGGTGATCACCTGATATGCGCTGGCCCAACCGCTCGATTGCTCCTATGCCATAAAAACTAGGAATTATTTTACATTAAAATAAAAAGGTTCAAAAACTAGCTAGTAAGCAGTTAAAGTAATTCGCAGAGATATTGAATAGTCTGGATATGTTTTAATATAAATATCACCTGTTGTAGTGTAGTGAGAGGTAGTGCCATGCAGCAGGATCGGGTCGCCACGACCGGGGAGGTACCTTTCGCTCACGCGATACGTACGTAAAGTATTTCGATGTCGTGTTTCGTGCGGTTTTTGAGCAGCCAGTGGCCCATTTGGGAGAGAGGTGTAGAGGGCGGCAACGCATCGGCATAATAATTATGCAGATGTACATGAGCGTCGGCAGTCATAAAAGTCGATCGCTCGTTTGTTCACCTATTTCTTGTACTATGAAAAGAACGCTTATTCCTTATTATCACAATTCGCTTTCCATCCTACAGGTCGATATTGGTAGAATGTTTAAGAAACTGTCATACAGGTAACGCAACACTTAAGGCTTGAACGTCATTCGTAAATCAAAAAGAAAATGGTAATTAATATTATGTGGATTAGTCTACGACTAGATAACGAAAATATATATATTTTTTTTTATAATTTTGGAAATGTTATCCTGTATATGTTGATACTTATAAAAATAAAAAAGAATTTATCAAGACGGACTGTTAAGGTTGAGTTACAAAGTCATTTTCAGGTCATGGTTGGGCATAAAACGGATATTTTCTGTAATTCCAAGGAAGTTGTGTACAAATTATGAATTGGACGTTGTGGGAGCATTTCCTATGAATACACAATACAAAAAAAATAAGAAAGGAGTTGATTTGTAGCCGCAGTAGTCGTAACGCTTAAGTCTCATCACAGGGTGTCAATTTTTAAAAAGTCACTGTCTTTTTGAAACTTTTTATAGGAATATATGTGATACTTTGATAAACATCGAAGTCCTGAGCGGTAGTAGATCCCGGAACTTTTCTCAAAATCTGCGCGCCGTCTCGCTTTTGTCACCACTGCTTCCTTCGCACCTATGAATTGAACTGCTCTTGAAGAAATTAGTCTAACACAGCTTCATTGGATTGCTATGCGTGTACGTTGAGCGACAAGACTAGGTTCTGCATCGAAAAAGTGACCGACTCTATCTCCCACTCTCTCCCTCTGTGTATCCCTATATGAAGGTGTTTGTAATAGCCCATTTAACTCTTATTATCTTGGCTAGAGGGATCATGAGGCCACTTTCCCTAACTCGGACGTGAAATTCAGCGCGCATTAAAGCTGAAATGGCCTCGGCGCTGACGTGATTTATCACCGTGCAAATCAGTGTTCAGTGTTTATTTAAGCATGCGAAATTTATAATTGAACATTTTGACTTTGTGCTTGAGTTGGACGAAAGTCTAACACATTATAATATGTGTCTAGTATAGACAGATACAGGTAGGTTCAAACAGGTTCTCTCTACATAAGAGCTCTTGTCTGTCAAGTTCTAACGGTCCTGTCCGCCACCAATATTTTCAGCTTCACATACGACAAGAGTTTCGCATTTTATTTCATCTGCCGCATATACTATTTCTTCTTCTCCCTTTAACTTCTGACTTTCTGTGGCCTTCATGAAAACTTCATGAATTATTACCTTTCCTAGCTAAACTTCTTTGCCCAACTAGCACTCTCTATCCGCCAAAATAACCACTTTTTTGAGATTGCTAATCTTGTGCTACGACCAATAAATAATAATTATGTTTATCCAGAATAGATGGATATAGCAATTGAAAATTAACAAATGCCTCAAAGAAGCCAGGTAGGTAAACTATATTTACCAAGGTCTTTTTAAAAAAAAGTCATAAATTAAAATTGAAGACTAATGAAGACGTCTTCTTCTGACGTGTAAATTTTGTGTGTTACAGTTTCGTAATCAAAACCCATCAAATCAGCTTGACCAATTATGATGAAACTTTATATGTATACTCGGTACTACTGAGGATCGATTATGAAGTGAATTTGTAATTTTAGCGGATCCACGAAAACATGACTAGTTATATATATCATCATATAGTATGAACGCTTTGTCTGTACCGAAACATGATTCGGATCGGTGATGATTCGAGAGGCCACATGAAATATAGCAAAATATAATATTTGTGATTACTATTTTCTGCTGTGTCAACAATTTGTAGTGGTGTTTGTAGTAGTTAAAGAAGAAATAGAGTAAGATTACTATACTATTTTATAGAAGCAAATCCCCGCAGTTTCTCTTATTCCGCTCTCAGGGCTACCCCCGTTATATCTACCCCAAGGGATCTCACCTTTCCAGGATTAAAAAAAATCTATTATGGTACTCCTGGTTGTAATCTACAGCTGTTCCAAATTTCATCCAAACTTGTTCAATAGATTTTGCATGAAAGATGTACAAACATGCATCATTTAAATGCATTATGCGCCATTTTATGATTACTGCTTTTATATTAATTTGTGTGCAGAATGAAATGTAACAATAATGTCGTCCTAGTCGAGTTTTGGGCCACGGGATCTGTAGAGACCAGCTAACAGCGCTGGACATATTATAGTGCTCAGGCCTGTCCACATGCACAAGTACACTCCGTGTTCCGACATTCTCCTATTCCGATGGGACGGCAATCCGACACGACCGAAGAGAAATCGGGCGCAGGAGCGACGGCTTAGCGACCCCGATGCACGGGGGTGGAACTCCGCCAACTTCCTGACTTGGTACTGTTGCTAGAAATTTAAAAAATCCCAATGACACTTGACCAAAGCTCTCGCGGCTGTGGTTGAACGGGCTTACCACCAGACCATGAGGCAGAAAATAAACCATATCATTAATTCATTCATGCAAATATTCTTATATTTATTATTTGTAGGATGTTACAATAGATTTTTGCGTTGTTCAAAGTCTGAAATCGTGTCTTGTTTATACGATCGCTTGCTTTGCCTTTATCAGTCCGCTGCAAGACATATTATAAATATTATATACATATAATATTATATACATATAATATTTCTATGAACGAAAAGACAGTCAATGTCTTCATCTCTGTACTGATATATGGAATAATTAAACCATTTTTCAAATATTTTTATGGATAATAAAAAATACATTATTAATTAAAATATGCGGACGGCTACAACAACCTTTAAAATATGCAAATGCTTCTTCGATTGTAGGTATATTTGTTTTGGTTGCTGGTTTTCTATCACTACCATAGATATTTCTGTATATAAATGAAATAAATAAAAATTATGTACTTAATTTCATTTCCGTTGATTAAGCTTTTTTTTCAACTTGTAATGTACTCGTATGTATGTAGGTATGTAAGTATGTTTATTCGTGTGGAACCTTTGAACTAAATTTTGAAATAGATATCTTCAACAGATTGGGTTGAAATTTTGTATACACATTTAATTTTATATAAAGTTATTCTGCTTTTAATTTATCTTCAAGTGAAAACTACTCGCACAATAAGCGCGTCGGGCATTCATTGGGAGAACAAAAATCACGGAATTGTCTTAATTAAATAAAGTACTCGCGTCATCATCACGTCGGCGTCACGCCAAAGAATGACGAGTGAAAACTTCTTTAGGCATGTTGAGCAATTTTTGGGTAAAAAAAATCATAGAACTCATGACATTGTAGTGCCGAATATCGTTCGGAGCACGACGTAAAGGTGTATGTGAGTTGAGAGCAAAATGAAAACATTTTTTCACGTTCTTCGTTCGCGACAGCAAGCATGCTATACGTATGGTACGTTGCTACGTATAGCAGTTTACTTATGTATTTAAGTTTTCATTTCTATCGGCAGTTTTCTGTGACTGCCTTTTGCCTTTTTTTAGTGTTCCAGAGGGTAGGAAACGGAACCCTTTGACTGAAGCTCCGCGGGCCGTCTGTCTGTGATAACTGATTTGTTTCCGCTGTGACAACAAGAAGTAAAATAATCATATAAGGGGGCTCCCATTCAAGAAACCTGATATATGTACTTAATAAGTTTGAATGGAACATTATCTACGAAACATTGTTTATATCTATTTACATCTACATTTATGTACTCGTGTATATATAAAAAGTATGCGCAACGCATGGGGGTAAAGAACAACCGATTTTTGTCTGCGAAAGGGGGACGCTATTGTTTAAGCTATTATTTGCTATCAGAAAAAGGTGACCATTGCAAGCCTTTTCAAATTTAAACTGCTATAGACATAAAAACACAATGTTTGAAGATTATTTAAGAAATACTTCTCAGAATAATGAAGTAAAGTAATGACCCCCAGACTCATCTAGGGGGACTTTTTTAAGTTTTGCTGGGTTAAATATATTTTTCTTTGTTTTATATGCAGAAATTGATGGTTATTCTGACTATATTTTAGTCCTTGGATGTAAATCACTTCCACATTGATTCCACACATATATGTATATATACACATTTTAAAGTCTCATATCATACGAACTACACTACAACATTACTGAAGGTTACTTGCCGTAGGAATCCTACCGACGGAGTGTTACTAGACTTTATTAAATATGAATTAATATATTTATACATTTTTTAATACGATTAATTTATTTCAGATAATGGAAAATTTACTAAATAGTCCCATTTTATACGTAACAGAGGAACAATTGAAAAATTTACGTCAACAGTTCGATATTGGTGATGACAAAAAGTTTAAAGATGACATTTTAGTGATAAGGGACTGGTTGAAAAAAGAAAGTCATCTCACCGAGGCCGGCGAGTATTTGAGTAAGTAGATATGCTTGCATCCATATTTCCATTATCATTGTAACAAATACTGTAATTATAGGATTACAGTTTAATCCAGCAAGAGGGGTATCCTTGCTCTTAGGTTTTATGCAATACTGATGACCCATGGAGGGAAAGGGGTGAAGTATTTCAACGTATCTATACAACTACTGTATATATGTTTATGAACGTTACTAAAAGTCTTCGATTGTTTATTAGCACGCTTTAACTATATACAGATCATCAATATTTATCAATGCACTCTTTAATCATCAATATTTATCAATGCACTCTTTAATCATCAATATTTATCAATGCACTCTTTAATCATCAATATTTATCAATACACCCTTTAATCATCAATATTTATCAATGCACTCTTTAATCATCAATATTTATCAATGCACTCTTTAATCATCAATATTTATCAATGCATTCTTTAATCATCAATATTTATCAATGCACTCTTTAATCATCAATATTTATCAATGCGCTCTTTAATCATCAATATTTATCAATGCACTCTTTAATCATCAATATTTATCAATGCGCTCTTTAAACTTGTGCTTTTTCTACGGACTTGAATGGTGAATGTAATAGATATGCAATTAACTTTTCTCTCTCACGATGTCCTTTATGCGCGTGAGTAGAACTCTCTCATAGATTTTGCCTAACGAACTTATAAGGCTTGTAGGCCGGGTACGATGCGGGGTATACCCGGCTTGTGGATACCGATCGCAGTGGATACTTTCCATTATTTTGGTAAAAGTGTTTTTAGAATTTAAAACACTTTTTGTAACAGATACGCTGTTACTCGAACCTGCAAGATCACGATGCATTCTAAAACTTAACACAGTTTGTGACCTATTTTTCTTCCGGTCCGGGCCTCGAACCAGGTATCTCACTGTTTGAGTATGCCCGAACACGCGGCAGCCGAAAACCTAAAACGATTTGTGATTTACGAAAATGTTACGTAATTATCTATTACTCTATTTCAGATGATAATGCGATTAGACGGATGTATTACCATTCGAAAGGATCTCTTGAAGGGACTAAAGGTAGAATTGACAAATTTTGTACAGCTAGAGGCCTGGCACCAGAATTATGCTTAAACAGGTCTGTCGGCGAATTCGACAACATAAGGTAATAAGTCAAAAAGGAACTTAATAATTAATTCTTAAAAAAATTATAAGCTATATAAGCTTATAATTTTTGACCAGAAATGACACCAATCAACATCGGTATGTATTAGACACTTTTGTATTTATTTTAAAAATTACAAATTACGCGGAATAATATTTATGGCAATTTCCGACTAGTTCTATTCATTAGCCAATCACGGGCTTGCTTTGAGTTTAACGTCTAAGGATACATTTAAATTAATTAATTTATGTGACGTCTGCAAGCGTAACAGTGCTTCCTGTTACTAAATAGTAGCAGGTCAAGTAAGTGTTACTGCATTTTCATCACATGTTTACAAGAGTGTAATTATTTAGGATAAGAATGGGGTAATGAGACTATTATTTGTCGGTTTCTGTGTCCTTCTAGTTTTCTTTTGCTACACCTATTGCACTGAAATATTGAAAATTATTAGATTTTTATACTATTAAACACACATAACAATCCGCGGTGTTTGGTGCTTAAAATTTCATTTCACATTTCAATCCGAGCCAGTATCGGTAACAGATGAATTAGAGGGTCTGGATTGATGTCTTAAGTTTACGCGAATGTTAGTCATTACAATAAATTTACTTTTACGGATTTAATCGCGGTTTATTAAATTATTTATGTAGTCCGACGTTTCAGAAGCTTTACAGGAACCATGGTCACCGGTGGACTGAGATGTCAGATGTCCTGATGTACCAAGTTTTTAAAAGTACCCGAAGAATTATAATTTTAGTTGTTCCGATTAACGCAAACAGTAAAGCATGCTTAATAGCATGCTCACAGACCGCAGATTTTATAACACGTCGTTGTTTCATATCGGCTATATGTTCTTATATGAAACACAGATATGAAACACCGACGTGTTACAAAATCTGCGGTTACATTAGATTTGATAATGCGCAAATCCTCACTAGGGAACACCGGTTCATTCCAAGGATGATCCGGGTGGCTATTGAAATTTGAAAAAAAACATCCAAATTTCAATAGAGAGGATGGCTGGATTCTTCCCTCTGCTTGAGATCCAGTGGTGAACATAATCAAATCGAAAAGTAAATATAACACGTCCAGACAGCAAGATATAATAAGTACTGTTTGCGTTAATCAGAACAATTAAAATTATAACTCTTCGGGTACTTTTAAAAACTTGGTAAATCAGGACAGCTATCATCTCAGTCCACCCGTGACCATGGTTGCTGTTAAGTTTTTGAAACGTCGGGCTACATAAATAATTTAATAAACCGCGACAAAATCCGTAATAGTAGTTTTAGAGTGTCTAGGCTATTCGTTCCTTTTAATATTTAATTAATTGTCACTTTCCCAACTATACTTTTTATATCTGCCATTAAGATATTACCTACATTTTGTTATAGACAATATCTCATACTGCCACGTCTGAATCCCAAAGACAACAGTAGAGTGTCTATAATTAGGTTTGTAACTCCTGAATTGGATAATCTCAACTTCTTGTCACTGTTTAGACAAATTATACTGGTAAGTTATTTTCTTCTTTTGTATACGAATTATTGATTTGTCTTGTCTTCTTCGAATAGGGTCGTTGCTACTCTTTCACTCAATAAGTTATCTGCAGGATCATTTGGTGATAGTCTCAAAAGCTCTACCAACTCAGCCACATACAATCGATTTAAAGTGTTATATACGAACATTTTAAATATGTACTGCTCCTTTATATTACATTGTTATCAATCTTAAAAGCTGTGATACAAAGAAAATCTAAATATTTCTTGGCTATCATTATATTCTTAAATAGAGTCCCTCTAAAGTAATCCTATTCATATGCATAGATTATTTCATTAACAAATTAATTTTAAAATATATTTCTATGAAGTAGAAGTGTCGAATATAAAAAGGTCTTGACATATTTACATTTATGAAAGTGCCTACAAAAACAGTACTCTTCTACAGTCTCAGGTTAATTAATTACTATCAACCCAATCCATCCAACGATGATTCTAATACGCCTGCACTAATTTTGTAATTGATAAATGAGCTTTCTGATCTAAAATTCATCAATTTTAATTTATATATATTTTATATAATAATATTATTTCTTTTATAATAAGTAGTAATGCAAGACGGAGCTTTTCCATGAGTATAAACGACCTAAACGCATAAGAAGTTCAATTGTTTCTGAGTTGTTAAAGAAAATTTTGTAAAAACACTCTTCTTACAATAACGATACCTACTTGATGTTTGATTTCAGATAGTCGATTATATACAAAGTGTCGATTATAATTTTGGATTTAGGAGCATTGTTGATCTTGAAAAGTTTCCGCTAAGCTTTTTATTCAAGGTTAACCCTAACCTTGTCAGTAAAATGGAAAATTTGTGTACGGTATGTGTATTAATATATATGAATTATAGAAAATCTAATCTATCTATATATTGATAAGTGAAAAAAAGACTCCCGGACTTTGGCAAATAATTGGGCGAATGATGGGTTCTGACTGTACTTGGTACATATACAAGTTTATATGGAGAATATGTGCAGAAAGCTAATTTTTAATACTCATTACAATTAAATATATATATATATATATATATATATATATTGTATATATGTATATATTGTAATAACTAAAACTATTTTTTTCGACATTATGGTTTTACTTCGTACAGTCAAACTGTTTTTTTTAATAAGGAGCGAATTTCAATCTCTGGGCGGTCACTGGTGAAAGGTAACTCGCTCTTGACAAAACCTCAGAAACTAGCAAGAAGTTTAAAATTTTCCTTGGGATTCCTTTATGACGTAGTAAGGGTTTTGTGCAATTGGACCGCCAAGCGTGTGTTTTGGTGTTGATACTTTGTATGAAATGTCATTACACACTTCACGCTGCGCATCGCGGGGCACAGCTAGTCAAGTATAAACACATAGACGTGCATTATTGTGCACTGAACAAAATACTATCAATTAAATGACACGATTTGAACGCAGTAATTTAATCCTTGAGAAAACAAATCGTCCATGCTTCATTGCATCTGAATCCAATCAGTACAATCGATGAAAACTCTCACAAAGCATCGTCATCGTTTTTTTTTATTTCACCATTCGTGTGTTCGGAATCCTACATACAATTTTCAGTGTTTCGTAACCAAAGGGTAAAAGTAGGACCCTACTACTGAGACTCAGCTGTCTGTCCGTCTACCTGTTACCAGACATCTTTACCTCGTGAATCTTGATATCTAGATAGTAGAAACTTTCACACATAATGTATTATTTATGTTGCCGCCATATCAAAAAAATACTAAAAAATGGAATTAATCAGTTGTGTAAGCCCCTTGCCATCAACGCTTTTATAAATGGTACAGACTTGGTGTAAATGGTACTTCGTGCGTAAGTACGGATCACACTCGGTTGGTTCTTATTTACACTCACAATATACTCTTGTTTTCAGAAAGGATATTGTATGAAAATAAAAGGGATACACATGGTTAATGTTCCTAATTTCTTTGACAAATTATTGACTTTTATGAAGCAGAGTCTAAGTGAAAAAGTATTCGGAAGAATACATGTACATTCCGATTATGCAGAGCTTCATGAACACGTTTCTAAAGAAATTCTTCCAGAAGAATATGGTGGAGAGGGTCCTTCCTGTGAAGTATTAATTGGTATATACAAATATTTTGTGTGGTTCTATAAAGCTACAATGCTATATAAAGACGTAAGGCGAACTGAGGCGAGCGATAGATGCTTCTTCTAGCTTGTTTACAGTTCACCGCAGCCGAGTACAGTACGAGATGCGTAACGGTTATCTTCACATCCTAAAAAGAGGTGTCGGCAAAGAAATCTTTTTTTATTTTTGTTCATCCTAAGATGAAATATAAGTAGGTACAATTATAGGTGTTAATAGGTATTAAAAAAGTATCTATATAAGAGTGGAAAAATTGTTGAATTGAGTGCACAATATTTAGGAGTTAGCCACCTGTGCGCGACATATTAAATCATAAGACTATGCGCACATAAAAGTGCACACTCTATTCTCGTATTCTCCTGTGCTGATGGGACTGCAGTCCGCCATGAGGAGAAATTAGGCACGGAACAAACGGCTACGCATGCTCGGGGGTGTAACACAGCCTACACGCCGACTTCGAACTGTAATTAAAAATTGACAAATCCCAGTAACACTTATCGGGGTCAGGAGCTCCCGTCTGTGGTTGAAAATGCTTACAACTAGACCACGAGGCAGTTCGTCAATATATAAGCCAAAATAGGTTGTATTTCCTATAATACTCAGCTATCCTAATGTCACACTAAATGTAAAACCACCTTACACTGCGTAAGTGTGCGGCGTGTAGATGTTATCTTATCTTACTAATACTATTTTTGGCAGTGGTCGTGCATGCTGCATTGCAGCGGAATTGGGCCGGCATGACCGGGGAGTTCACTAGACACAGTTGCAAAGTGACACCTACGGTGCCGCGTTTCCTGTGGTTTATGAGTAACCGGTGGCCGATTGGGGTACGAGGTGAAAAGGAGGGCATTGCATAGTAATTATGCTGATTTTTATGAGCGTCGGTAGTCGACGAAGGACAACGATTACTTATTTGTCCCCCTATACTATAATTTGTGTGGGTGCCTGTTAATCAATTTCAAATCACTTTGAAAATATTTATTTAATGAGACACAGATCTACTTGTATTTACATATGGATTAATTTTTCTAGATAAATGGAAACAAACAATGGAATCCGAGGATGGGCGAAAAATTAGTGAAACTATTGAGAAGGTAGTTGCTGATGAAACAAAACGAAGCTCCAGCAAGTTTAATGAAGAATATTTAGGGATGCCGGGAACTTTCAGATCATTAAACGTTGATTAAATAAATGTTATGTATATATGTGCTAACAATCTTGTTAAGTAAACAAGATCACGAAATAAACATCACATTTTATGAAATTCTTAAACTAATTGAGACACAATTATCGACACTGATTATATTATTGTGCAATCAAATAGCTATAACGTTAAGTAATATAAAATTGTAAGATTAGCATCCTTGTTACATGAGTCTAGTGGAAAGTTCAACTTGATAGAAGAAATTAACGACCAATTGGCGCAATTTCTACAGCATAACATACACATAACAGCTGTCAAGTCCATCGTTGGTTCCGGCCTCGACCATGAATATTTTTTTAAATTATATCTTTTTCTATTTATTGTTTTTTGTTCCCTACTTTATAAATAATGTCTGAATTATTCATTGGCCACTTGTCCAAGTTCTTGTTGTGAAAAGAACAGAATTATACGTTATTCCAGTTGCGCTAAGCACCCAGCCATAAGTGTCATTATGGTTACCTTGTAACAAATGTTTACCCAGTTCAAGCCGCGGACCACATCTATTAAATAATTAATAATGTATATAAAGTGTGCAAAGTGAATTATTATATTTCTTAATTTACTTACATCTAAGAGACAAATGACCTCCTAAGAACAAATAAAGTAGGTAACGCATTTCCCTGTGCGCCCGTGCAGATTTCTAACCATTTCACATTATCCTATCATATCCTCTCAGTCCAACAGTGATGTTTGCATTTCAAGTATTTAATTTATATACCGCAGAATTTGAAGACAAAGGTTTTCAATAAATGCGTTCTCCCCGTGATGACCTACGGCGCCGAAGTATGGCCTCTTAATTTAGGACTGGTTTATTGAAATATTGCCTGGCTACTGAACGTGCTATGTTGGATGTTTTTTGTTCTATAGAATTAGTAACGAATTCATAAGGCAGAGTACTAAAATGTCCAATATCACGCGAAGAATAAGCTCGCTGAAGTGGCAATGGGCTGGTCACACACTCGGAAAATCAGGTGTCAAATGGGCCACTAAGGTTCTGGAGTGGAGGCCGCGTTTAGGAAAACGAAGTGTTGGTCGACCGTTCAGCAGGCGGGGAATCGAGCTCCCTGGAGTAGCCGGGCCAGGATGCATGCGAGTAGCAGTAGATCGGCCGTCTTAGCATTCATAGGAAGAGAGCTATATCCAGTAGTAGACGGGTAAGGACTGATAATGATGATGATGAAATTAAGTAAAACAAATTGTTTCCTCTCTTTCATCCACTTCTATAATTATCTTATAGTCATCCACTAGGGCAACATAAAATACGCACTCCCTTGTACGTCGAGCGTAGTGCAAGAGTGAACGTCTGATATATGTTTGTCCTATCGCGTCCTATCTGCAGGCCAACACTTCTGTTTGCTTTTGTTTGCCAACGACTCTTATCAAATAATTAATAATTGAAGGTATTTTGACGGGAAAGTCCAAATAAATAAAAATTATCCTATCGATATATAAAATTAACGACGACCGATTGGCGCATGTCGAGCGCGTTGCGCCAGTCGCGGGTTCGAGTCCTGCCCAGGTCGTAGATGTTTATCTACGTGTTATATGTATTTTCATAGAGGAACCAAACTATACTCAGGGACCTGCGCGTCGAGCCCCTTGATGACTTTGTCCGCAGGATGTCGAGCAACCTGTTCGTAAAGGCGGACGCGTCAGAGCACGAGACCCTCAGGGGTCTCGCGCCCTGGCACGCCCACGCTCCCGCAAGGATACGGCCCGCCGCTTCTTCCGTGACACCAACTTCACGGCCAGGGCCCTTCTTTTCTCGTGTCTCTCTCTTGTATTTTCTCTTATGTTTGTCGCGTCCGACTTTTGACTTTTACTTTTCCACCAATACACCGTATCATAAATACAGCGTGCGATTCGGTGCCTGTCCATAGAGCCATCACAGGAGTGGATCCATACACGGTTCCCAGTACGCCCTGGGACCTGTGAGAGTGCCCCGACAGATGGACAGACGCTGATCGTACAAAGATACCAATAGCCCAGGCACATAAACATATGTGCATACGCATTCAGAGGTCAACATGACCTCGCATTAACCACAGCCTTGTATTGACGAGGCTCGAACAATACATTTCCAGTAGGGAAGCTCCGGTCTGGACTCGGGCAACGGGAAGAGTGCGAAGACGTACGTGGTATATGTATTTTCATAATACAGTTTTTAAATAATAATAATAATAATATCTGTGGACTTGACACACCACGTTAACCTAGCCCTGTGCTAAGTACCGTAAGGACTTATGTTACAGGTACTGGACAACGGAAATATATTTAATATTTTTAAAGACTTAAGAAATATTATATATATAAGATTTTTATTATAGAAATACATATATAAACATCCATGACCTAGGCGGGATTCGAACCCGCGACCTCTGGCGTAACACGCGGACCAACCGCCACGTTACCAACTGAGCCAGCCGGTCGTCTAAATATATAAAACTTTTTAAGTATGTGAAAAACACTAAATTTATTTCCGTTGCCATATAATAAACCTGCAACACAAGAGACATTTAACAGATGTCTAGACTATCGGCGCGTGATAGCTCCGCAAGTATTATTATTAACATTAAGTTATAATTCATTAATTTACAATTCGACTCGCGTCTCATCTCACATTTTGTCCACTTGCCCGGGGACACGTCTCCGTGTTACATAACGTAGCAGTCAGTTCATGTTATCAGTGCAGTGAGAGTTATGCTACTGCATCCAGTACCATTGTGAGAGGTCTGTTATCTCTTAGGAGGTGAAGGACGGAAACAAATGCGCATTATCCGTCCAAATATCAGTTCAGTAACAGGAGATGTTACTATAATAAAAACCAGTGGTCTGATGGCCACTGCGAGCCCATCAGAGATTGTTTTATTGATGTATTGTAAGTGTTGTTCTGGAAGAATACACTCGTAAGTCATGCGAACCAAAAGTAAACAAAAATAATATCTTGTAAGAGGTAGTGCCATGCTACATAGGAGGAGATAGTGCCATGCATGGTGCATGACACTACATCCTCATATTCAACGAAATTGGGCCCGCACGAACGGGGAAGTACCTATCGCTCATTTGATACGGGCGTGAAATGATGGTGTCACTGTCGCGTTTCGTGCGGTTTGTGAGTAGCCGGTGGCCTATTTGGGGGGATGATAGGAGGCAACACGTCTGCGTAACAATCATGCGAATGTCCATGTGCGTCGGTAGTCATCAAAAGGTTTCGATTTCTCGTTTGCCCTCTTATGCTATATAATCTATAGAGATCAGCAGGACAATGTCATTTTGCACATATTGTGTTTCAGGTGACACAAGTACACTCTCTAGTTCTTTTTTTATACCCATATAAGGGTGAAGACGAGGAATCAGAGAGTTTTGACGATTTCCGACGTCCATAGACAAATTTCTATGGACGTGGAAGACCACTACAATGGATCACCAGTTACTTGGCACGAAACACGACATCATAGCAGTTTACGGCAGCGGTACTGGAGACAAATCAGATACTTGATCCGCTTTTTTGTCCGATTAGAGACTCGATCTTAGGACCTAGAAGTATGTGGACCAACTTAACCAATAAAACATACACAGGTAGGTATAGATACATGTCAAAGTAGCAGAGCTATTAAAACCTGATAACCTGTTAGTACCTGTAGTAGGTCTTGACCCATTGACAGCACCTGCCTATAAACACCAGCGTAGGTTGTGTTTTACGTTTACGCGAATATCCTCGTTCTGTCCATATTTACAGTCCACCAGTGACCATGGTTGCTCCAAAGCTTCTCTAACTTAGAGCTAGTTAAATAAATAAATGAGCTGCAGTAAAATCCGTAATAGTAGTTTTATTGTAACCAGCGTAGAGGTTATGAAAGTGCGTCGCCATGTCTCACCCCATGCTTCCAATTGGCCAAAAGATTCCGCACGCTATGTTTTCAGCAGCAGTGGCCACACATCCGTGAGCGACATCACTAGCACGTCGCTTATGTAAACCAAACATTTGACTAACACCAAGTGTGTGGAGAGTTTTAAAAATTGCTAACCGCCATACACCTACTGTGTGTAATGCAATCTCAGCGATTCTTTTCTCTTTATCACTTATCCATTTTAATTTCGCAAGATATTGTGCAATGAAAATACAAAGATCAACCATATAAAAATTACAGTTTCCGAGGTACCACTTTTTTAATTTTTAATTGCAACCGTATTCATAGCCAAACTAAATGTAAGTGTCTGGACTCAGCAGCTAAGCCAGCCGCATGCCTGTGCCATCATAGCATTGTGATTCATGGAACTATCAGTAAATTATTTATCGAAATAATAATCGTACAAACCAAGCAGCGGTTTGACCGCAACTCTGGAAAGTGATGGGGCATGGGGAGCTACGGCCTCTTTCAGTTTGACAATGTGTCGGAAAGAGGCCGACGATCGGAGCAGAGAGAAATCTCTGCATGTATCGCATCGCCGCCGGCGCTATGGCCGTCACCTAAGTGATCCTTAAGCCTAACCAGGGACGGGTTGAGCGCCTGTCCCATTGCACGGTGGGGACCGCTGAAGGGAGTCGTCAATGGAACGAGCCGGACGACTCCGATGAGGCTTTAGGATATTCTGGGTCATATAAATGAGAATCCAGCGTGTGGCCGAGCTGACACTGTCGCTAATAGACCCGGGATCATCTCATCTCCCAAAGCGGCGGAGGGCTTCTGTGAGGCATTGGTGCGGTGGGGTTTTCGAGTGGCGACTTCAGAGCCTACACACTCCCAGACTGTGCCGGTGGGGAGTAAACGCTCTTCACACGTATAAAAAAGTCGATATAAAATCCAATGGCAATGCGTCAACTAAACATTGTGTAACAAGTTAAAGAACGTAATAATACACACGTACACGGTTGTTAACTTTAACATTTTGTAACAATGTACTATTTAATTCTATGTGGCAGTTAATTTCACGTACGAGTTATAGGTGTTAAATTGTATGTTTCTAATTCGCATATTTGTTCAATGTACTCAAGGCTGTCATGGTGTAGGTGAAACGTAAACATTAACAACTAATTAAAGAACGGAAATTCTTTCACGTGGAGCACGATATATAGAGCAGCAGTAGTGAGCTCGTTCTGGGTGTTATTATAACGTTGATTATTGTCTTAAGCTTCGTCATAGCATATTTTTTCTCTCATTTATAATTTATACTCGTATTAACTTAAAACACAATGCTAATAAATCTGAGAGTATATACCATCTGATCCACAACTACTAGGACCCAGCAAATTGAGGACGAAAACTAAGGTAACACTTATTTATTATTATAAACTAAGGCAACACTTATTTATTATTATACTAGCGATCAGCCCTGGTCTTGCATGTGAATAACAATAAATTTGTACTTAACATTTCTCGGGATTCGCTCTATCTATTTGCGGAAAAATCATGAAAATCCCTTCGGTAGATTTTGACAAAATCGATCACAGACGGATTTTAAGGACTTTGTAAAAGTAACGTCGTCCTAACCGAATTTCGGCCACAGAAGTAATTTCTTCATGCACAGGTATGTGCGCAAGCACTAGTGCACTCGCTGTCCCCTCATTCTCTTATTTCGATGGGACGGCGATCCGACACGACCGGAGAGAAATCAGGAGCCGGGCCGACCTTTATGTTTTATTTTATAACAAGTTTATACTCAAATAATATTTATATCGTAAATATATCATCATTTATACACACGCAAAGTATTAATATAATTCACTTTCTTTCTAGAAATACCGTTTAGATAGACCTGCCTAATGACATTCCATACAACTATGCTCACTCGAATTTTTTTATCCCTCAGTTACATATTTTAACCGAATTTAGGTTACGTCGGCGAGATTCGAACCGTTTTAGCAGGAGGTAGTAGTGCCAAGCTGCACAGTAGGAGGTAGTGCCAGGCTCAGTGCATGACTGAAGATCATCCTAGGCAACGGAACTGGGCCGGCACGACCGGGGAAGTACCTCTCGCTCACTCCATGCCGTCCGTATAGT
>JAFELO010000097.1:22135-50046 GCA_017140195.1 Eumaeus atala | reverse complement strand
TCATGTCTAGGAATACCCTGTCTAACGCCGCGCAATAAAAACTGGAGTATGATTGGGAAAAGTTGTAAAATGTAGTTGAAAAAGATTGTATTTAGAGAATTTCAAATTTTTTTGGATTACAAACAACTCTTAATAAAAAAGCGGACTATGAAAGGTATTTTCCTCTGGGTCGCCGCGGATCCACTACACTCGACTAAGTTTAATTGTATCTACACATACACACACCCACACACACACACACACAAATGCCCACACATTCGCACAGTCTCTCGCAAGTAATAATTTGAATAATTAGTATAATAATCAATGTGAAAAACCGTTTGCAGATGTTGTGCGTCTCAAATAACTATCAATAAAAGGTCATTGATACGTTTTCTACCACGCTACGCTAATCTATCGCAAACATACCAATGTTTATGGTAATGATGCAGTGAAAATTTTTATAGAATTATTTGAGGCTCACTAAAATGTTGAGTTTTCCCACTTCAATAAAGGGACGGTGAATTTATTTTATAACCAGCGTTTCGCTTCGGCTTTCATCGGAGATTTACCGGGGCCGTATTGCCTGTACAGGCAGACAGATTTGGAGACTCAGTGTTATAATACGTATCGAGATGAGAGTACCTTTAAAAGTTATATTATCAAATTCTGCATGTTATAAAGTATATAATATAACTTATAAGGTGTATAATATAAAAAACTCATTAGGTGTGTGTAGTTTCTGTAATGGATACTGCCGTGTAGTGCAGCATATCTACGCTGTCACGTATCGTGCGGTGTTTGTGCTAGCCCCCTTAAGTGAGAAGGAGGAATGAAGGCACCGCACCCGAATTTTTCTGTTTGGATGATATCAAAGCGCTTGGGCTCGAATGCGTATACAATAGAAAGTGTCTTACACACGTCTATATAATAATATTAAAATATCTGTGGGCTTATCGCGCCACGTAAGTCCAGTTTCGTGGTAAGTAGCATAAGGACTTGTGTTACAGGTACTAGACTACAGAAATACATTTAATATTTTTATGTATTATAAATCTTATACAAGTATATTTTAGATTTCTATTATAGAAATACTTACAATACATATATAAACATCCATGACCCGGTCGTCAAAAATGACTAATGACGGATGTATGAGTCATTATAATGACTGGAAATGATATTATAATTTAAATTAATTTGAGTTCCTCTCACACGGTGATTAAGTTCGTTTGTCTCGTACATCTCTTACTATGTTCGCAACAACACAATGGAACAAGCCTTATTATTATTTTTCGATATATAAATCTCGTACTTTATTTCCGTCTGCCTTGTTCACTGGTCAATTTTATATAAAAGAAATTGTAGACTGTATCTGATATATACATACTGATACTTTAAGAATATTTCGACAGGCTACAGTTTCTTCTAAAGAGCATATTCAGATTAAGGCCAATTTATACAGGTACGAAAGAGGCGACGCAGCGAAGAGCAGCAATTAGAATTATTGCCAAATAAACGGTATGGCACAATCCACACAATATGCGACAATATAACGAACGCTACACGCCGATATTATGCTAGCGATAGATAATACTCCAGTTTTCAGGCTCGATTCAGCTCCAACACAAGTTTCTTTCAGGTACACCTTCAAGCTTCTTCAACTACTTCTTTAAAATAAAATTGGAATAGTAAAATATAGAAAATTAGTAAGATGTCGTTGCCTCTGAATTGAGCCGGCAGGACCGGGGAGGTGCCTCTCGATAACGTGATTTTTAAGTAGCCGGTGGCTCATTGGAGGGGAAGAGCAAAGGAAGATAGCGCATCGGCATATCAAATATACGGATGTTGATGGGAGTCGGTAGTCCTCACAGGACAGGTGTAGTAATATATACAAGTAAAGCTGCAAAAATTATTGACAACTGGCTGTGCCGGCAGATGTTGTTCTGTCATAAATTGATTTTTTGTCAAGCAATTTTTGTGCCATATTTTGACAAATATCCGTGCGATGCCGAAACGTTTATTTTATTATTAGTTTACTCGCAGCTTTGTTAATGCAGCAAAAGTAGCATATTTTTGAACTTTGATCTCAGCATTCACTATAATATGCATGGTACATGCCTAATTTCATCAAAATCGTTCCGGCGGTTTAGCCGAGAAAGCGTAACAGATAGACAGACAGACAGAGTTTCGAATTTATAATGTTAGCATGGATTGCGTTAATGAGATAAAGTGTACAGCCAAACAGAGAGCTATTGAGTTCGCAAAAATCTTTTGTGTGTAAAAAGTTTTGAAATGAAAAGTTCAATGTTACACAATCTCTGCTTTTTGGAATTTCTAAATGACGCAAACGCACTTGTATCGTCTGAAATTCTCAAACCATTTTCACACTGAAATGTAAATAATTTCCTTCTTTTAAATTCTCTTCAAACTTCGCAAAATAGGTCATCCAAATGGTGGCTTTCACGATTTGCTTAGCTCCACTTTTTATAAGCCTCTTGTTTATTTACCGAACACAATGGTGAGTTATTCCATTGTTATCAGATTTGGAATTATCGCAGTTTAGGCAAACAAAAGATAGTTCCCAAATTGTGTTGTGGAGACATTTATTTGAAGATTCATTGCCAGTTCAGCTGCGCTTAGCAATTTTTATGCCAGCGGCCATTTCTGAACCATCTTCAAAAAAAAGGAGCAAGAAAAAAATTCGATTGATGTTTTTTTTTCTTTTGCCCCGCAGTTACGTCGTCAATTGTGGAGGGCTTATATGTAATTATTATTCTCTCTCGAAATGAACCCATCGTGACGTAAATCATGTTCTGGTGACGTGATCTTGGAAAAATCGAGGGCAATCCTCACATTTTATAGGCACATAATATACATGTCTTTTTTGTAAACTTTGTACTGTTACTTACACCTCATGCTTTATCATAAAGGAGAGCCTCACGGTTTTATTGCCAAAACTTAGGTACTTACTCCGCAGTAGTATTTCCCGGGATTGTGTGTCTGTGTGTGCGCGTGTGTGATAAATTCCGTTAAAGTAGTTTTATTATAATACAAGCAAGGGCTATTCTCGTTATTTTGTTCAATAAACGAAACTTTGTATTTAAAGTCCGCCATTACTTAGAGCTTATATCAGGAAACATAATAACCTCCACATATACACACATACATAGAATGGTAAGGTGGAAAAATAATTCCACCTTCTGACGTAGTCGGGAACTAAACTATCTATAAAACGAGCAGATTGATCTTCTAAAAATTCAATTCGCGTAGCCTGTAGAGTTTATTTGAAACTTTCATATTTCTATCAATTCAATATTAAATCATTTCGCACGAACGCCTCTTAAGAACTTCTTACCAGTCAATTTTGAAACTTTTTTGGGGTCATAATGATAGGCTCTAATATTTTATAGCCTTTGCTGGTGCTATTTAAAACCGAAAGAATTTGGTAAATTAGACAAGCAGTATCAAGATTATCTATTATCTCCTTCAAGCAAAAAGGCATTCCAAATATTCAGCTTTACAATGTTAAGTATACATTTTCAGCGTTTCGGTTACTAAGTTAAAAATTAAAATAAACCCTAACACGATACGACTAAAGTAATTTTGTGAGAAACTAATAAAGTGAGAACTTTAGTGGAGATGAAAAGCGTTTAATTTTCTTAAATTTCTGAAGTAGTATACAGTATTTACAGTATTAGTTACATTTGCAAGTTCAATCTACCAATGAACTATGTTCTCCTGGATATCTCTTTAACACTTTGTTAAGGGATGTTTAAATATTGTTGGAGGAGCAAAATCGAAACAACATCTAAAACATTTTCTTTATATTATTGCTATGAGGTGTGGAATATGGCCGTTCTTAATGTTACACTTAAAACAACTTGAGAACTACTCATTTTTTTAGAAATAGAGTATATGAACTACTTTGTCTAAAATGGGACAAAAATTCAATTCAGGGTGCAATTTCAGGAACCAGTTTTGGCCATTTGCTTAAAATACTTAATTTAAACAATTATTGAGCCATGTTGTCCACCTGGAAATATTATATTGTAATAATTATAGGTTGTGTGTCATCTTTGAGAAAAAAAAAACTTCTACAAATCATCTTAAAGCGACAGATGTTCAGATATAAATTACAGATAATTAAATAAAATAATAAAGATATACATTAAAGAACATGTGCATATTAACTATACGAGGGTGTCGCTTGTCATCAAAGGGCCTCAACCGCTTGTTTGCCGACTACTACTTATATAGAATATTATATATTGACGTTCGATGTGCAAAAGCTTGAAAAAGTCCCTGGCACACCTGGATTCACGAGTACATGTCCAAATCTGCTAAAATATCTAGAGGAGGAAAACGGTATGGCATCGTCGTTGCTCAAACGATACTATGCGGTAACCTCGTGCTATGCGGATAGCTAATCTCCGCTGCAAGCTGTAGAGCTTGTCTCTGCAGCGGCGGATACCCAAGAGCCTGTGGGAGTACACAGGAGCGCCGTAAAGTGCCATGGATCACACAACTCCTTCACAGGGGGATCGGACTCTTGCGATCCTCCGAGATTCAATAGTAGTCTATGCAGGGCACCAACTATCTTTTCGATCCGGGGGGCTAAGCATTTCAAATGCTCTTCGAAGCCCTGACGGCTGTCTAAGGTACGTCCCAAGTAATTCAGATATCGCCGCACCTGGATTGGAATACCATCAACATGAATGTGGAAACTGGGTGGCTCCCTACTCCGAGGAATTTTATGGAACCATATTGCCTCTGTCTTGTGAGGTGATATGCTTAAACACAGTTCATAATTTTTCTTAATAAATATTTCCAGGATAGTTCCTTAGAACTCTAAAGGATATCTTTGGCAGCGATTACCAGTATGTCGTCAGCGAAATACAAGACGTTTACCGATGGGGAGGCCAACTCGCAAAACGGTATCAGATACCATATTCCACAGACACGGACCACCCCATGTAGTACCCCGCAGTATACCTCTCGTCTTATATCATGTCCGACTTGACCCGTGAAATAAATGTATCTGTCGCGTGTGTACTGCTCAATGATCGCTTGTAGGTAGAGGGGTACGTTAGGCCTATCAGTCTAATCCAACACTCTCTGGGATCTAGGATATTATTGGATTTTACAAGGTCCCTTCCCGCCCGGTTCGTGTCCAATTTGCTATGCTGATGGTACCTCTGTTTTGTCCCGGGGGTAGGAACTTTCACGAGGTGGCACGGTTCTCGGAGATATTCACGAGCCTAATTGTCAACCGTAATCAGAAATTGGTTCTTAGGGTCCGCTTAGACCCCAGATGCCCTTCTCTACCGTTGTCCCGGAGAGAAAGGGCCACCGCCTGGTGCATACTTCATCTTAAGAGGAGCAGTTATTAAAATGAGTCCCCAAATGAGATACTTGGGGCCTATTCTCGACGGAGGATGGACTTTTGTTCCTCATTTTCGTGAGGTGGTGGCAAAATTAGTAAGGGTGGCAGGATCACTGGTTCCGCTTCCGCGCAATGTGGAGGAGCAACATCTGCAGGACACTATACTCTGGCATATGCCGGATTATGGCAACATGCGGTGTCCCTGTATGGATGGAATCCTTCACCGCGCGAAAGGCCCACCTGCGAAAAACACAGCGCTGGGTTATCGTAGGGTTGTGTGGGTTGCAGCGACTGCTCTGGCCGGCGATCCACCATGAGAGCTTGTGGCGGAAGTGTTGGCTGAAATCCACTACCTCCTAGCGAATAAGAGAGCATTAGGAGAGCGTACATCGCTAGAAGGAATACGGCGTGTCCGCCAGCGAGGACAAGAAGCCATGTTGGGGAGGATGGATAAGGACTTAGCGCAACTGCGCTATGGTGTACATACTACCAGCGCGCTGAGCTCAGTCCTGGAACATCGGGTGTGTCTGAAGCGGAAACCTCTCACCTTCCGCCTGACACAAATACACACCGGGCACGGCTACTTTGGTGAGAAACTGTACTGGAGGGCTGCTGTGGTGAGAACCAGTGTCTTGCAAATAATGAAGGTTGTACACAGAAAGTCGAAGCGGTAAAGATTGGATAATTATCAAATAAACTAATTACTTTCCTTCCAAGGACAAGTCGAGTAATGAAAGAAGAAAAAAGCGGATGGATGTGGGCTGCCCAGGGTCGGGATGGTTGGCGTTCTATCAGGCGACCTACGTGCTGTTGTGGACGGCTACATGTCGATTTCAATACTTACTTTGTAAATCTTCAATTGATAATTCATCACCGCTGTAGTCCTTTGGCATTATTCTTCCGGGGAGAACGTTCTGCAGGTCATATACAGCAGGTCATATACACAATTGTTGACATAAATTCTTTCTGCATACAGCTTCATTATTACATTTTTTATCTGTGTATTATATGTGTCTTTATAATAAAAATCATAAATATTTTTTTTTTTAATTTGTAAAATTATATTATATACATTTCCATTGTCTAGCACCTGTAACACAAGTCCTTACGGCAACTATCACAGCGCTAGTCTAACGCGGCGTGAGAACTCCACAGATTATTCCATTCACAGGAGACTAGGCGATGACACGTGCTCAAAGACACCTAAACGACAAGTAATTGTTATGCAAATATGTTGCTTCCTGTACTGAGAGTTTTAACCTAGCGTCACATAATCTGCACTAAACGTGATAGCATAAATATAACATGCCAGTATTTTCCAGGAACACGTCAACGAGTATCGGAACAAGCTTGTCTCTGAAGTCCAGGATTTGTCAAAGTCTCGGAATTGGGTCGACTAAATTTTGTCCAACTTATCTTCTTGGTAATAAGATAATAAAAAACATAAACGCTCACCAAAAATATAGATGCATATTGCTTCAGTTCGATGATGTTAAGCGATTACAACAACTCCAACAAGTTCACGCCGGTCCAATCCAAAATCAGAATGAATCCGTTGATATAGTCGTATACTTTTTCATATTCGACCAGCTAAAGTGAACAAGTAGTGTTTAAAAGTTATAACCACAAGGTAACCGCATAAGCAGAGGGCCAAAGCTTTTCAGAGTAAGTATTTTGGCACCAGGGCATCAGTTCAAAACTAGACCTCGACTGTCTGTAACACACAACTAGTGATCGCCTAGAGGTCGAAATTCGATATTAACAATAAAAAACTTGATACATTAAATACATTTTGCCTGTGTGTATAGAAACGTTTTAGTGAACAAAAAACTATATGTCATAACATAAGGTCATACTTCATTATCTGTAGGACATTTATAGATGACTTTATCGTCGATGTGCATACCGTAGAGTGCGTATTGCTTTGATTAACGAAAATAACAAAATCAAATGCATGTCACATTAAAATATTAGCTTTCTCTTGTTTAACATATACCTAATCTTCAAATGCTTCAAATTTCAAAATGGGACTTTTTATTCACCTAATCATATCGCATAGTCTTTCTTTGGTAATAAGATAATACATTATTTAAGAATAATCTGCTCAGGTATCAAATAAAGGAATAAATTTAGGATATTTATACAAAATAAATGATGCGTGTGCGTATGTATTTCGGATGAAACGTAATCAATCATCGAAAAATTAGCAATTATGATGTACACAATAATTAGTTTGTGTTCGACGCTTGTGCATATTGAATAGCAATGTAATAAATGTCCGTGTCGATTTCAAATTTGAGGAATCTAAGTTCAGGATTACGTAAATTAATCGACATTATTAAAACTACACTTTCCTTCATGAAAAGTGCAGTGTTCTAGAAATCATTTTTTGTTTCTATCTGATGCATGTCGTATCACATTCTGTTGTCTCACTGAACAGTGCAGCCAGGGTTAGGATAGCAATGGCGAGCGATATAATCTATAGATATATTGGTCTTGTTACTTTTAAATATAAAATTTTTGTTTAAACCGTGGCTTCATGCGAGGGGTGCACAGGTGCGTTGCCGTGGTGGAATAATTTTGGATAAATAAGGCGGTTTCTTTCGGATTTCTTCACAAAATTTTAAACAAGCTTGCATAATACTCTCCATTTATTGTTCTTCTTCTTTAAAAATAATCCACTAAAATAATTCCTGGAGCATCCCTATATACAGTCGCCATCGCTTTCCCTGCTGACAAAAGCGTTTTTGCTTTCCTCGGCACATGTTTTCCGCTCTCAGTCCACTGCTTAGTTTGTTCTTTTGTATCCATGTTTCATCTACTGTCACATGTTCAAACAGCGCCAAGCACACCGACGAATCGTGACCGGGCCGGCTACAAACACTTGGCCAATCCGGACTGGCTACAAATATTTATACCTATACATATTATTTTTATTTAATAAGAATTAGCGACATGCTGCATTGCAGCTGAATCGAGCCGACACGACCGGGGACGTATCTCTAGCTCACATGAAATCGAGAGTCACTGTCGTAAAATTGCAGATATCTTGTCGATTTATGCGGATTGTGAGTAGCCGGTTTTGTCTACATCTGCATATGCGGATCTGCCTACGTGGATGATAATGGTCGTAGGTAGTCAAAGAACTACAGATTTTTTTTCATACAGATTTTACCAATGAATCCACAGCCATGGGCAAAGTCGGGCAGATCACTAGTTGATGTATAAACAGAAGATTCCACAACAAAGTTTTCTTTTACAGGATAGGGGTAAAACGAGAAATCGAAGCCTTTTTACTACTATCGGCGCCAATGAACATCCAGATAATGGTTATGCCGATGCGTTGACCTCCTTTCCTACCCTCTGGCTTCTCACAAACCGCACGAAATGCGACACTGAAGATGTCACTTTACGGCGGTATTATGTGAGCGAGAGGTACCTCCCCGATCGTGCCAGCCCAATTCCGCTGTATAGGAGGATGTGGTGTCATGCATTATGCAAGGTACTATCTCGTCCTATGCAGCATGGCACTACTCTACTATCTTCGAAGTAATATTAATTTACACTATACTCATACTTACAGATATGCCCATTTTAAATATATTGCGTATGTCGACAGAATTGTATGTTCCTGAGTACAGCTTGATCAAGCACCCGCAATAAGCGGTAATGCCCATATGTGTGCTTAGGTAGGACCACAATAGAACTGAAAAGTATCGAAATATTGTATTTAAAACGGGATTCCCAAAGGAGGAAGGAAAAAATAACACCTTGAATCTATTTTCACAATAACTGTCTTAATAACTGTTACAACCAATGTTCTTTAGATTGGCACAAAAATACGCTATGCCTCTATTGCCATCTCTTTCCTTTTATGCATGAAAACTGCAACGGCAAATTAAACACACATATTATAAAACTGAATGAACAGGTTTAGAAGGGTACAAACAGAAATGTCATAAGCGTTAATGGAATAATAAGTTTTTTTTTTTTTATTTAATGTATAGCATTTATTAAACTGTCACAGTTATCAAGGTGTTTTTGAGTCCTTGCCTGTAACAGCTTATATTACAATGAATTTCAAAAACCCATGATGAGCGAGAGGAAATATTACATTGTATGGTTACGACAAGTCATCTATACATTATCATCATCGTCAGCCGGATGGCATCCACAGCTGGACATTGGCCTCACCAAACCATATCGTCAGTCCACCGTGTAGGCGGCCGACCCACACAGCTTGCTGATTCTCTGGGCTTGGTTACCCTGGTTAGTGCATTTCCGAATTTCCGACCATATCTCGCAGGAAAACACCAAGCATAGCTCTTTCAATGATACGCTGAGTAACTCTGAGTGTGATAAACTATGAACCCAGATAAATTACTCAAAGAAGTATTTAAAACAATTACCAAAGTCCTTCTTTCCAAAGTATTGCTGTTTCACGGTCTAGGCTCTTAGAATATCATTCATTCTTCCCGGCCCGTCCAGTCCACATTGTGTCCGAATATACTCCATGGACATCGGAGCGATTTCCTGAATTTGATTTTCCGGTATGTAATCCATTATTAGTCTGGAATTAACTGTTTTGTTCAGCTGCTTTCGGAAAACGGACCACGGGCAATGTAAAAACTGAAAATTAACACTTACAGAATAATTTAAAAGAACGCCCGCTTTAATAAAACCATTATGTTACACAAAATTATGAGAAATGAATACGGTTGCATTGTTTTAGAGTTTCTTGTGTTAGTGGCGAAGGCATAAATTTACAAATATTCGCAACTACTTTAATTAATTATCATACTAGGGATCCGTCACGTAAATAACAGGGGCAGGCTTGCTATCTTAACAAATTATATCCTTGCACCTTTCGCGCGAATTGTTCTATTAATTGGTGGAAACCAAATGACAAACAGCTGAGTAGATTTTGAAAAATAATTACTATGCCGATATGTTGTCCTCTTTCGCCGCCCAATGGGCCTTCGGCTAATCACAAACCGCAACGAAACGCGACCCTGAAGATGTCACTTTACAACGCTATTACGTGAGCGACAGGTCCCACCCGGTCGTGCCGGCCCAATTACGTTGCATTGGAGGATGTGCATCCTCCTATGTAGCATGGCACTGATTCCTCCCAGAGCACGCATTAATAATTTGCAAGGTCCATATCTTAACAAAGCGCCTATTCCGTATGTATTTTTATGGTATAGCCATACCTTTTTGATAGATTCGTTTCAATTGCTAATATGAGTACTGCAACACCAGTGACAATAGCTTGTCACGAGCATTACCTATTCTTCCTTCCTCCATATTCATTTCACATCGTAATCAGTGAGACAACGTCCACTGTTGGAAGTGGGCCACCCCCGTAGCACGCCAAAATTACACCAGTTTGGAAAAACAAAGGCAAAAACCAAATTTGCAGGAAGATTAATGCGATTAGTTTACAACTTACTAGCTTAAAAGACAAAGGAGCTCTCTAGCTCCTGCACCCTGTTCAATATAGATTGACTTCCTTTTTATCACGTAATGAAACTGAATGAGAATTTTAATCAACTTAAAAATTCCTAATTGTCTCAAAATATGGAGAACCCCGTAATATTTACTTATAAAATGTATCTGTAGTGAAATTATTTAAAGTGTTTTTTAGCATTGATGTAAGAGTACCCACGTAACTATAAGAAAGCCAATGTAGCCTTGTTGGCATCTCCATATAATTTATCGTATAATAAGGAAATGAATTAACACAATGTTTGCAAAGTAGAAATGGAAATGGATGAAGCAAGATTATTTTGGACGGTATATTGTTTTTTATGTGTTTGTGTTTGAAGACTGTAATTTACATTTCTAGAATTTACTCCGCATTGGCACACTCTGGGTGGGTTTCCAAACAGCATGAATATTCAAATGTGAAAGAAAGAATGAAAGAAATATTATTTGCTCGAATATGGGTAGTTACAATATAAATTTACTACATAGCAAGTAAAGTTTCCAACACATTCTACCGTTTCAGCAAGCCAAAAATGATACATATTTTACCAAACTGACTTTTTCATCTAATAATTAATTAATAAATATAAATGTAATACATTATACTAATATTTATTAATTAATAATTTCGCTATTATTTCAATTTAAAATAACAATTTATGTCATACTTAACTATTAGTTAAATTAATTTTATTATTCTGATGAGGTGTAAAAAAACATCTGAATTAATTAGCCATATTTTATTATAATTATTATAATTTAAAAATATCCTATAAGTCCAAGTTAGTCAAATTTACATAACACCTATAAATATAACATACAATATACACCTATATGTAAAGTATTTTGTGATGATTTATATAGAAGTCATGCTGCATATATTCATTTAAATGATGAAAACATTTTTCTCTAAGCTATGATGTAATATTATCTTTAAATTTTTCAGACAAACGGTTATATATGTGAATGGCCTGAACATATACATTTTTTTATATATATTCGAATTACACGATGGAATGTAAAATTTTGATTTGGATCTTTCACTTTTCCGACATTCATCTGAATTCAATTTAAAATAGTCCGGATGCATTTTTACGAAAATACGAATATATCTTATGTATAAACAAGATAGTAGTAATTGTTATTTCTTAAATATTGGCTTACAGCTGTCTAAGTACCAGGCACCAGCAATGGCTCTTACACATTTTGATTTAGATATATATAGATTTGCGCTACAAATCCGCAAAAGCCGTATTCTTAATTTATTTATTATTAGAGCTCTCTAAAGTCGCGTTATTTTATTACTATCCATCTAAGCTCTCGACTTACGGATTCGAACCCGGGCTCGTTTCCGTAAGCGGTGTGTGAGTTTGACATTCTGTCAGTCATACGCTATAACTGTGTCACTATATGTAAGATTACATCGCTCGACCGGTACGAGCGGTGTATATCGTATTGGTTCTAGCAGGAAAAATATATTTACGCACCATCCAGCCGACCCAAGTGGGCCTGAAGTGTGTGTCGGGCTCAGGTCGTGAAGCGATAGCTACTACCGACTAAAAACTGCTATCCGTTAGTTGGCCCTATTGGCATTTTACTGCGGGAGCGTGTCTTGGTGTGTCTTTGCTTGTGTTCTTGGACGGACTTTGCTACTGCTATCGCGATCGCGTCGTCGGAGTCGTGCAATACGTGCTTCGGCCGACGGTAACGGGAGTCGGTTAATAACGTCGGGTCGTATTCCGACGTTTGAACCATTAATTTATTTTTGTGATTAAGGGCACGGTCAAAGAACTTTTGAGACTGTTCTTTGAAGTGTCCTTTTATCGAGGTCAATTGAAAGTCACAATGTAGGTCGATATTTCGAAAATACCATGGGCATCCAGTAGCCATGCGTAAGAACTTATTTTGCATTTTCTGCAAACGTTCTATTTGGGTAGGGGATATTTGCGCGAATGCTGCACTGCAATACGACAAGATCGGTCGAATGCATGTAATACAAAGTGAGCTTATGTCTATACGCCATTTTGCTCTTTTTGTTTATGAGAGGATAAAGTTTAAAAAGGACATATCGTGCCTTTTCCAGAACGTTATCTATGTGATACATGGAAATGTCCATGGACGTCGGTACTTATCATGTAAATAATTCATCATATCATGAGGGTGCCCGGGTGTCATGCCCTCCGCAGAGCCACATTGGTCTGTCTCCCCTCTCTCTCCAGCAGACTCTATAAATCCTAATATAAATAATTATACGTAACGATATTGACTGCAATATGAAGTCGTCGACCTTAGACTGCTCTGTGCCTCGGTATCGTTATATTTTATTTTGATGAATGAATGACTGAAATATACTTTAATGTGCAAACATTTGAACAATACAGAACAAATAGAACATAATAATATATATGTACACAAAGGCGGCCTTATCAATGTACAGACAATTCTGCCAGGCAATCAATATTGGTGACGTACTTAAAATAATATAGTATTTCTTTTATAATATAGCGTGGGCAAACGAGTAATCGGAGCCCTTTCACGACTACCGACGCCCATGAACATCTACATAATTTTTTCGTTACCATCCTGTCCCCCGAATGGGCCACCCGCTATACACAAACCGCACGAAACGCGACACTGAAGATGTCACTTTATGGCGGTAAAATGTAAGCGAGAAGTACCTCTCTGGTCGTGCCGGCCCAATTCCGTTGCGGAGTTGGGAGGATGTAGGGCCATGCACCATGCATGGCATTACATCCTCCCGTGATTGGGTCGAACCGACCGGGGAGGTACCTCTCGCTCACATAATAGCACTGTAAAGTGACATCTTCAGTGTCACGTTTCGTTGCGGTGTGTGATTAGCCGGAGGCCCATTGGGCGGAGAAAGAGGGCAACGCATTGGCATAGTAATTATTTTTCAAAATCTACTCAGCTCTTTGTAATTTGGATTCCACCAATTATGTCGCGTTTCGTGCGTTTGTGAGTAGCCGGTGGCCGATTGGGAGGCGAGGTGAAAAGGAGGGCAACGCATTGGCATAGTAATTTTGCTGATTTTCATGGGCGCCGAAAGTCGTAGAAAGGCTCCGATTGCTATATTTTGATACTATAATTTAATTACTACAATTTCAAATCGCGCGAGTCCTTTCACCCGTCTCCATGAGCCGAACGTTCACTGACCATGATAATAATAGTTAAATTAGCTGTTACAAATACTCTCAAATCCGGATGCATCGCTCCCATATGCGAGAGGGAGAGGGTTGGTCCCTATTACGACCCCAAGCCTTGGGTCTAGACGAGCACTTATGGCAATCCTAAAAAACTGCGGTTGGGCTTCTCTTGGCTTCCTCAGCATAAATTCAGGTCCGAAAAAAATCTATATTGGTTCTATACTTATCTTAACCACCACAGCGACATGCATGCCGTGCGGTCGTAGTGATATCTTCGATGTCGCGTTTCGTACGGTTTGTGAGTAGATTGGTCCGTAAAATATGTTTATTAATTCTAAACTTATGTTAACTCCATCACAGGTAGTTAATGTATCAATTGCTGATATAATTCTACCAACGGTGTAGGTCATGTGTTTGCATTTATTACCGACGCTGTTGGTAGAATGTTGGCAGAATTACATTAGAACGTGATTCTTTAAAACAAATAATTATTATTGTTAGGCTTCAAATTATAGGTCTTGACTTGACTCCTAAAGTGAGGCCCCAAACAGCATACTTCAAAACATCTGCGTGGCACTGACGTATGAATTCACATTTTACAATGTTTTATCAAAGGTCCCAGTACCGCCAGAATGAACTTACTTTTCCGTTCACGAAATGTAATGATATTCAACATTAGACTCTTTATGTGACCCGCGTCCAATTGACAGACACTGCGTTGTGAAGGTGGATCACAATGCAAGAGTTTCCTTTGTCGTTTTTTGTTCAAGTTGTCACTACGGTGGCAAGTTAGACGACCTCATTCCTGTTTGCCGTCACTCTTGCTGGTTCTCACGTATAGTGGGCAGTTTGACGCTTGGAGCTGTCTTAATTTGGAATGCATGACCTTATCTCATATCCTAAATAAATTATATTCTGTTCTGTTCGACATCGGACGCTTCACGGTGTCAAATGCTTTGAGGAACTCAGCAAACTTGATGTAACTACACTTATTGATCTCTCGGTATTTTTCAATGGTTTGACGTACCGTGAATTACTCTTTGCGAGCAGCTATTTAATTCTGAAGGAAAGTCTTGACTGATTCAGTCCAGATTATACCCCACACTAATTCACTTGCAAGAGACAATAGAGCAAAGTTATGTCTCTAGTTGTTGCACATGTTCGCGATAATAACACGTTTCTAAATTTATTTATTTGTTACGCTGTAAAATGTATTCTGAAGGTTCATCTTATTAGATATATCTGATACGACCCATACACACCATAAAACAAAGCCCTCGAAATTATCTGTCCATATGTGATCGATGTCCCATAGCCTACAGAACGTATTGCCGTGCGGGTTTCACCAATAGAAAAATTAGAAAAGATGAAAAAGATTCTGGCTCGTACTACTCGCGGGCCGGTCTGCCACCTTACCGCCTCCAGCCGAGGTAGTATGATATATACTTCTGCAGAAAAGTAAGGGTAAGATCTGGTATGGCGTGTCATGAGATCCTGGTCTAAGTAAAAATTGTGATGTGGACTTCGACTTAACACAGGTGTAGTGTAGGTTGTAGCATACCATTCCCACCATGGGTGGGGCGCAGTAGCCTGGGGTGAACCCAGATGAAGCCGATTGAACCAAGGTGGCGGGAGCGCTTTGTAACCCTCCTGTAAGAAGACAGGGCAAAAGAGCAAAACGAGGCGGCACTACTGCGCACGGGGCAAGCGGTGAGGATGGGAAACTCGCCCCATTGCATTGTCCTTGTGTTTGTTGGGGTTTTTCTGTGGTGCGGGGCAACCCCATCTGTGAAGGTGGCGTCATTCCCTTAGAGGGCGAAATAGTGTCGTGGTGCCCTGATGATTTGTTGTTCTGGGGCACCTCACCAAAGGCGGGCAGCGCTGGTACTCGCGGTGGTTTATTTTGGGTATTCGGCGCTATTATGTGCCGCGAGCCCCGCACACCACTGGACCCCACCCAGGGCCATGAAGGCGCGTTAGTGCGTTTCCCCGCGTCAAAAATAAAGGTTGTAGCATACCGTGCGCTACAATGTACCGTACGCTACGCAACGCCGCCAACTAACCTGACACTTCTCAAAAGTTTAAGAAAAATGACATCCAGCTACTGATCTGAAGTTCAAAAAATATGGAATAAGACTCGAACACACCAACGCCGCCGCATATTTCCAAAGAAATAAATTGAGCGTTATCGCGAATGCTTCAAACTTCCGCATTGATATATTTCAAAACTATGAACTGTGTGAATAGCAGCGGTCTTGAGCGATAGTTATATTACCTTTTTTCTTTTGGAAATAATGATTTATGGGATCGGCAGTCCATTAGATTCATGTCAACGCATCCAGCCATCGCTACAGATGCGATGACGCGACACAATGCAATGTAACTCTAGCGAAGTCACCCTCTTACATTTTATTTTATGACAATAATTCGGGGTAAGGTGGAAACGAAAGGGAACCTTATTTCTTATCATTTTGGCTTATCTCTCTCTCGCGTTCACATTCAGTGTGGAGACTCGTCCTCATCAGAGAGAGACAGAGAGAGATTAGTTACAAGTTTTCTGTTCGGCTTACAAAAGATTCCCTATTTATTCTTATCATATCATTATTACGTAACATTATTACGTTGTTGTTACAATGAATGTACTACGAATAGAAATTTATACAATCAATTTAGAATAGATTTCACATTAGATATATAACAAGATAATATAACGATATTGAATAGACCAACGGATCTATTCCACATACAAGATTCATAGTTGCTCAGAGTTATCACGTACGCAAAATATATTTAAATTTTACACTTTTTCATATTTTGTATATGAGGTGACTTGGTTTTTTTTTATTTATATGAATCTGGTGAATTTTACACCCGGTAAGTATATTTTGTATTTTATTTTCTTGGCAATATGGCTACATGAATTTGTATGAACGGTAATTGCTGTATCATGGATGAATCGTACAAACATGACCGGCAAGATGACCGGGCCAATCCATTATATATACATCCCATTCACTTCAAATTGTATATTTTTGTATGTGGCGTACCACTTTATAGGCTTTACAACCGTGTACCGTGGAAAACGAGGACTCGAAAACTGTCGATGCTTATGGACAACTGCATAATTTTAGTTCAGATGTTCATAAGCATCGACAGTATCACCATATCTTCTGCCCTCCATTGCCCATTAGAAGCACACAAACCAGACGAAATTTGTCAAGGTACCTGTCACGTCGGAATCACGACAGTAAGGAGTACCCACACGTTCATACCGTCCCATTGCAGTCACAAATGTAGCATGCACTGCTTCCTACTAAAGTGTAGATATATGTCTAGGTACTGAAATAAATAACATTTCATCATTGCCACTTTTAAATCCCATAGCCAGACCCCTAAGTGTGTGCTTTACAATCATGCACAAGAACTAACATATTAATAAATCATTTATTGTGAATGCTCCCCACCCCACCAGCACGGTTAATGGTAGCGTGATAATTGGCAACTTGAAAGACTCTAATTCTACATGCGCACCTCTTTTTATGATTAACAAATATTCTATAGTAATAAATCATATTTGTCGTGCAGGCGCATCGCCCTCCTAACCTCCTACCCTTCAATCGGCAAAAACGTAGCTATCACTTTACGGCGGTGTAATGTGAGCGAGAGTTACTTCTTATAAAAGCCCAATATTTATATTAAGTATAATTAAAATAAAAAATGTATATTTTATTTAGAGAATCGAAAATTTATATAACAATCCAATATTTGAAACCAATTCTGAAGAGTTGGCAAGGTTAAGAGAGCGATACGGCATAAGTAATGAGCAGAAAACACATAATGATATTATGGAATTAAGAGACTGGATGAGAACAGAAAATCATCTCGTTGAAGCCTCTCATTATATGAGTGAGTATAAATACACATTTTATTTTAATACTTATTAACTTTGTTATCAACAATCTATCGGTAATGGAGAAGTCATTGCTACATTGCGTGGAATCGAGGATTTTCTAAAGAATTCTCTTGCATAGAATGACCGTGCTGTCTGTGAGAGATGTAGGTGGCAGGCAGGATAAAGGCGGACAGACAGTAAGGACGCGATTCGAATGTACTTTTATGATCTCCAAAAAATTTTAATGTCCACCAGTTTCGTGGATGTAAAGGTAGATTTACGGGAAGCTACGATGCTAAATCGGGATTTACACGAGCGTTATAGAGACCTATTGGATTTTGTATTTTTAAATGTACATATGTTATTCTGACTACTTCAGTGGTCGTACGTAGAGGTGAAAATGGGAACAAAAAACCTTACCGAACCTTACTTTGTAAACAATGTCATGACACGAACGAGTATGTGTGTTTGTGTAATCAGCTGGTGTAGTGTCATGGCAACCGAAACCAGACTGATAGAATAACAGATAGAGAAGTAGTGCAGAATATGAGCATCACATATCTGCAAGCATTAAAATCTATCCATGAGTTTTTGTTTTTTTGGCTTGCGGAAATTGTCAGATCATATATTTTTCGTAATCCTTCAATTAATCCGTTCAGAATAAAACAAAATTGGCTACGCTCGAGAATATCCAAGTGACGGCATTTTACAATTTTTCAGCCCTCCTCCTTCTTTATGTCTCACTCAAATTGTAAGATTTGCGATATCTACACGTTTAAGCACGTAACTACCCCATTAAGATAAGTCTAACGTCTGATTAGATCTGACACCCTCGAAAATTTTTGTTGATCATTTTTTTTGCTAATCTGATCCTTCACCTGGACGGGCGACCACATACAGAAGTCTCATCTTTGGTGTCAATACTTAATAGAGTACAATGTATTCCCCTGAATATTATTCTACCTTACTCGAGTAAATCCCAAAACACCTCTTCTGCTCCTATTCTATGGAAAATGAGGAATCGCGAACACAAAAGATGTTAAATTAATGTTTGTTAGAAATAATGTCTTCGACACTTGTTTCTGTGAACACGAATGTTGATAAAAAAAACCCTTTCAACTATAACAATTTACATGCTTGAACAAAAACATTGATGAATTTGATCTTGTTTGCAGTAAACTGTAAGTTAACAATCGTTTAGCATACTTATAACAAATATTCATTGATTTACTTTGTATTTTTTCAACCAATGCAGATAATATTTTATTACTTATTAGATTCTAATTTAATAAAAAAGCCTATGGCTTCTTTATTTTCCTTTCGCTAGTCAATTTCGTGATCAGCCGATCGATCTTATTTACGTTAATATATTATGAAATTTACTTTAATTTCACCGAACATGTTTTACTATACTTATGACGGGTGGTGATTCGTACATTGGTTTAATAATGGACTAATTGAAAATCACAAATATCGTCACTGGAAACCCCTAATTCATGTATATAGTGGTCAAGCGAACTAATAAAAAGAATAAGAATCAGTCGCTTTATAGATACACCAAAGTTACAACTAAAAGAAATGTTCAAATGTGACACTAGTGAAATGTTAAAGAATTAGAACAATAACCTAGTTATAGTTTAATTTTTAAATGGGTATAAAGCTACAATCTCACTAGTTACCATTATACTCATAAGCAACATTGTCTTGGAGCTGACATGTAGGCTACCAACGAGGCCACAGGTATATATGTCCGCATAGTAAATTCGCTCTGATGTAATAGTTAGCTAAGGTTATATTGATAAGGCAGTCTCCGTCCAAGTAGCAGCGCGATAGCGGGGTGTGGTGAATGGTCTGGAGAGCTCGGCAAATTTAAAGATGCCGCACAAGTGTTGTGATAGAGCGAAGACCTTGTAATATGCTGAGAAATGCCGTTATCATGGACAACACCGTTGTTAGTAGCGACAACGACGATGACGCAGTATCTGGAAGGTTTCCTGTCCGGATATCGCCTGACAGAAAAATGGCGAACCGTGGGTCCAAAGGCAAACGTGGAGACTACCTCCTTAGCCTCCCTCAGTGGGATCAGCCTCTTCAGCACGGAACTGCAACTGATCTTGGAAGGTCAGTGCGAATAAAGAAAACCGGAAATGGCTGCTCCGTAGGGCACGAAGAAATTCCCTACCTGCAACCAACTGATCAGATCTATTGAGCATGTTTATTAATATTGTTCACATTTAGTTCAAAAACTTAAACACACTTTTACAATCAGTGAGATTATAACTGTGTTTTTAAGTTTTTGAACACTCACATGTTACGTAGGAATTAGAAATTTGGTACAGTTAAAGATTATATTATTATGGACAAAACTAACATTTTTATATAATATGTATTCAAATAAACTTGTGTGTCAGCTTTGACACACGGACAGAATATACTCCTTAAAGATTTTATCGCGGTTTATTTAATTATTTAATTAGCCCAACGTTTCTGAAGCTTCACAGCAACCTTGGTCCAAGATCCACCCGTGACCATGTTCACTTTCTTTATTTTAGACAATACATATTCCTGCCGAAAATAAATTCAAAATATTTGAGCAGAGTTGTTGTGGTGAGATTTTTGTCCTCTGATTTAAGTGATATAAATCTTTTAACATTGCTGCGATATGTTTCCTTGGTAAGTTCCTTTACGTTTGTTTTATTATTCAAGTATCAGCTACTGAGCATATTTCATATTACATAGGCCTTATATTAAAAGTAAAGTGTATCACATAACTATTTTTATACAAGCTTAACGGGTGCCTAATGGATTTTGAAAAAATCATGTCTCATGATGACAGTCCTCTCTCCGACACTTTTACCGAAACTATTAAAAATACTAAACTACAGTACCTTCTTTTTATTTTTTTCTGACGCGAGGAAACGCATTTATGCGCCTTCACCGGCCCTGGGTGGGGTCCAGTGGCGTGTGGGACCCGCGGCACATGATAATGCCGAATACACAAATAAACCACCGCGTGTGCCATCAGTGCCGCCCTTGGTGAGGTCTCCCGGAACAACAATTCATCGGGGCACCTCGACAGCTAGTCAGCCCACTAAGAGACAAACTTCACTTCCAGAGATGGAGTTGCCCCGTACTACAGGTCAATCCCACCGACATTGGGACAGTGCAATGTTGTGAGGTTCCCATCTTCGCCCCTTGTCCATGCGCAGCGTACCGAGAGCGCTTTCTCCTCCTGATCTTTAAGCTCCCTCTTCATATAAGAGGGGTGCAAAGATCCCCTCGGTTCAATTGGCTTCACCTGGATTCATCCTAGGGTAATAAACCCCACCGCCACGACGAGGCTTGAACCATGGTGGGGAAATTACAATAACTGAGACAATACATTTTAACATTTTAGATAAACAAATGGCCCATTGGGGGGGAGGGAGGAGAGCAACGCATCTGCGTAACAATCATGCGAATGTCCATGGGGCGTCTGAAGTCGTGAAAAGTCTCCGATTAACCGTTTGCCCCCCTATGCTAAAAAAAAATATGTAAGAGTATAATTGATATCCCATGTGGGAGATCCCATATATCCTGTATAGTAAATAAAACCAGAAAAAAGTAAAAAATGTGTATGTTTACTTGATTTTAGCGTTGAATCATTTTATTCCTTGCCATAACTTATAAGTCGTATTTATTTACTTCAGGTAGAAGATTATGTACAGAGCTGTGACGCTAATTTAAGTATCAGAACTATAGTTGATTACAACAATTTCCGTTCAGTTTCTATTTAAAAATTAATCCGTTTCTCATAAAGCGGCAGAAACTTTGTATTTGGTGAGTATTTGTGATCCTATATTATTATTATAATTTATATTCGGCCCTCACATTCAGACACGTGACGTGGTTTTGCTTTCTCCACTATGATAGGTTATATTTACATAATATACTCTGAACAGGTGGCCCTATGGAAGATCTAGCTAGTAGGTTTGGTTTCAGATCAAGACAGCTGCAAGGTAGAATTTGTACTCGAAGAAAGCGTATCTTTATTTGTGTTAAAGTGAACTGTCCCCTCACGTGACATTACGAAATTCCATTTTGTATGTACTTTCAACGCAGCTGAGGTAAAACACAGAAATAATTCGAGCGATAGGAATGGGGATGTCGAATTGAGACCGCTACATGTTTTCATTCACGCCATCGAAGGATTAATTTTATAGAATTATGCAACAATTCGTCTCATCTATAGGATTCTTTCGTTGACTGTGAACATCGTGGCCTTACCTGGCTCTCACAAACCACACAAAACGCGGCAGTATAGTCATCACTTTAGGCATTATACCGGTGTGTCACTGTATTATGCATGATGCCGGTGGGTAAGCGATGGCCACAATACTATAGAATAGACTTACCTCGGTAATGCGGATATCTTTGGGCATTCATAACCTCGTTAAATTTATTTTCCTACTTAACCGTTAATATTAATATCAAATACATAAATGTTAAAACGGAAAACTAAAGCTAGATCCCATTCTACAGAAAGCCTATGGATATGAAGCCCAAGGATTACATCTTGTAAATGTTCCCAGTTTCATTGACAAAATACTTGTTTTAATGAAATTTAGTCTCAGTAAGTCTATTGGTTCCTTGATAGTCGTCCACCGTACTTACGAAGAACTACAGGAATATTTCCCAAAAGACATATTACCGAAGGAATATGGCGGTGATGGACCATCCTGTTCAGACGTGACAGGTATTTTAGGTTATTATTATTACGTAATCCTTACATGTTTCCCATTTATTGTGTAAAAGCCTCCCCGGTTTTGCTAATTTTCCCTGTCCAAAGCTTCATCTCGCCAGCCTGCGGCGTCGCATCGATCCGACGAAAGGGAAATATTTGCCCAGGACTAGTCACGCTTATTTTTAGAACAGAATATTTATTGTATAGCCTACTTTAGTCTAGAAATTAGTCATCTCATAATCTGCGGAGTAAACATTATCAAAGTGTAAAGAGTTTTCGCAGACATAAGTCACCTCTCCATTCCCTCATTCTACTAATCCGATGGGACAGTAATCAAACACGACTGGAGAAAATCAGGCCATGCCCTGATATCCGTTACATGCTCACCGAGGCACGGCGGTGTAATCAGGCTCTGGCCTGATATCCTTTACGTACTCCCCGAGGCACGGGCGGTGTAATCACTGTCGAATTCCTGTTAGAATGAGTAAAAAATTCCAATAAATCTTTTCTTGTGTGAAGGTGTGTGTCCCATGACCCATCCAGGTCATGGATGTTTATCTAAGTATCGTATAATTTACTTCCATAAAATATGTCATAGTGATATAAAGCTGAAGAGTTTGCTCGCGGTAAGTTCAGAGACTACTGGAACGTATTGAAAAAAGATCTTATGTTGAAGAGTCCATTTGTCTACGAAGGCTATAGCTTATATACCGTGACACTACGTCTAATAGGACCGGAGTTTCTCGATAAAACCGCGGGGTAATGTTAAATGTTACACTTTGATATTTCTTTTACGTACATCATCGAAGTTTCCATAATTATCGAAACGTTTTATAGAATGTTATATAGTCTATGTTTATCGCTGATAATGTAGGATGCTAAGGGTAAAATAATTTTTCAAATATGCACAGTAGTTTCGGAGGCCATACAATACAAACAAATAAAGAGACAATCAAATGTTTCCTCTCTATAATATAAGTCTATGTTATGTGAAAACTGAAAATTGTATTCCTCTTTGAATTATGTTCTGTCTCAATGCTTATATATATATATATATATATATATATATATATATATATATATCACAACTTGAGAGTGGTTTACTGCTTCTATTTTTTTCAGAGAACTTGAAACTAATATTTCATTCAGAAGTTGGAAGGAAAATCATTGCTAATGCTGAGAAATTAATTACTCATGAAACGAAATGTACTCCTCGCAAGTCGAGTGAGAAACTTTTAGGAATTATCGGTTCATTCAATCCATTTGGTAGTGGCAAATAATTTTTATGAAAAATTACCCTAACTAATTTCAATTTCGATCTTCAAATACATTGTACATTAAATACTAGGTGTCTCAAAGGACATTTTATATATATTAATAATATAGTGTATCCATTAAAAAAAAGTAAGCCGCGTAAAGAAAACATATTATTTCTTGAAAACAATATCGTCTAAATGTAGACTCGCGTTCCCGATACTCATTTAATCGATCAGGAAAATTATTTATGACGGGCCGGCAGGTGGACTCAGGGGTGACTGCCATTTGAAGACGGAATTTTCTTTTAAATCCTCCAGTGAAAACGTTTTAGTGGAGTAAACTTTAGTTGTTAAAACTGGACTGCGTGGATGCCAATTTGTGTCACCTCTCCGGTAATTCAGTGGCCTTAGAAAATTCCACGAACACGGGACAGAGTTGTGTTGGACGTGTCCGAAATTGCTCCGTCCTGTTAGAACCATACTCTTTGGTTACAGCTAGGAAAGTTTTACAGTTCGATTAGATTTGAAGGTGAAAACTACATGAAAACCAGATCAGTAGATTTTGAGAGAATGTATCACATACAGACAGCTCCTAAAGTTTTTTACATAATATGTATAGATTTATGAGTACGTAAGGGCTTAAGTTTTGTTGTATATCATTTTATGTAAATAAAAAAATTACATCACATATTAAAATTTTATTTTGTCCATCCATTGCTAAGCATATACTTTCCCACTGCTACTACTCCTGTGTCTCCAGGGTCAACAGCTGCCACCACACTAAGCTACGATCACAAGGGAGCCCGAGGGAGTGCTAAAACTGCCCTGGGACCAGTAACGAATCAAATAAAAAAAGGAAGGTTTTAGTTTTGTTATGGTTTACTTATTCCTATTGTATCAATTGTCTTGTTACGGTAGATTTAATTTTAGGCCCTCAAAAAGTAATTTTAGAATTCTAATTTGAATAAAAATATTTTTATTCATTTCATCCATTCAAAAGCAAATAGAGGCTCGCTAAATACAGGTAATTTTAAACTTTCCAAATGCGATCCATAGTAATAGACACGAGTGCCTTCAAACAACAAACTATTCAAATTTAATCAAAAACTATGGTATTTTAAACCATATATGTATGTGGCTCTCTACGAACACACAAAGTTAAAAAAACCTTATTCTGTAAATTCATTCACGATCTGAAATGTCGTCTATTCAAAATTGACATAGATTATATTTTATTAACTACTGTAGCTGTGATCTGTGGTTTATATTCCCAACTTATGTATCTAAGGGACGCCAGACACTCATCTCTTCGAACTATTTCTCAATTAAGTGAGCACAAGACTGCTAGTTTTCATAAGTATCTTAAAATATTTTTTAACCGATTCACATGCAAAAGTGAAACACCAATTTGCTGTAATATGGTTTTGATTAAAACATCAGAATAATTGATAAACATCTTTAAAAACACCGTGGAAGGCAAAACGACGGTGGAAAAATTATGTAAATATACGTAAAACACCTTTTAAAAATTCCAACCTCATTTAAACACGAAGCGGGCATATAACAGGCCGCAGAGGATAAACCGAGGTAAACGCTACCTCGAAACTTCAATGAAAAATCTAATATCACTCAACTCCGGTGAAACTCAACAATTGCGCTTCATGAATTTTAACGAGACATTTTCTTTGCGCTGCCTGAAGTGATATGAGTACTTAATTTCGCACCTGAAGACAGCAAATCAATAGAATATTATGACCAGTGTCAAATAATTACTTAACGCCTTTTCACATGCACACGGTTGCCATCTAAACGTCACCAGAGCCGTGCCGCACTAGCTTTTTCACACCAAAACGATTTCAGCACTGCCATCGGACACGCGGCAGCGACACGGTGCCGCATTATGATATGATATTTTCCGCAATAGGCATTTAAGTCCCTGTCATGATACCACTAAAGTGTTTAAAGACCAAATGATTCGGTTTCGTAAACAGCAGATATTAATACGATAACGTCCTTATATTTTGCACAGTAAACGTTTTAGTGAAATCTATCTACAGGACAGCACCGCTTAGCTTGGAAATCCAAAGCTTCAGATAAGTATAAATTTTATTGTATTTTGATATTTCAAAATTATTGATTTGGAAGAACACACAAATCAAAAAAGCATCCGTGTTTGTGCATAAATATATTTCTACTTCAAAGTGAACCTAACGCGCTTGATTTAAAGTAGTTTTTACAAAGATTCCATTTGAAAGAAGTGTATAATTTAAACATATATTTTTCCCAAAGCCAACCTTGCACCGATGATAGTGAAGATGTTTATACGAAGTCCTTAATTGACACTGTGCAGGTTTAGTAAAAGTTAAATAACCATGCATTCAGTATCAAACAAACTAGCTAGTTGAACGAAAAAACACATCTCCACGGTGTATTTCCACTTTACATAATGTAATATCGGCGAAATAAGATTTTCAATATTTTTCGCAAACGTCGACACATAAAGCTATCTCAAACACAAATTACTTTCACTTTTTCAGTTTATACTCAAACTACAAGTGACACGAGAACCGTTTTATTTCGAAGTTGACTAACAAATCCAGCTGTGCGTTGCCTCGCTCCTGTGTTTGCCATTTTAGGAGAGATTTTAAATCATGAGTTCTCAACATGTTTTTGCGTGTTAACAGAACGAAAGATATTCCTGCGTATATTGTTTATTAAAAAAATCCAGTAGAAATCAATAGTACTTTATTTATAGCTAAAAGCCTTCACACTTGCGGGATTGTTACCCTAAAAATCCATTTTTGGCCTTATAATGTACAATGATAGATTAAGTGTGATAATAATTAAACATGGATAACTAGTCGTTGCTCATGACTTCATCCACGTAGAATTCAGACAGAACCACGTGCTAAAGCTAGTATTTCTATAGCTTATTTGTTATTTGATACAATAGCTTCAACATTGCCAAGATTCATCAAAATCCGTTCAATAGTTTTTTAGTAACGAACATCCATACATCCATACAAACTTTTGCATTTGTAATATTAGTGTGACTTATTAGTATTTAAGAGCTCAAGGGTTGTCACAACTTAACAAATTATACGTTGAGACCTACATCGGAAACAGTTCGTGGTAAGCGCATAAACATCCAACCGGAAGCTTATGAAAGAAATCTATCACAGCCAGACAGACAGCTTTTTGGGACTTTGTTTTATAACTTGTGTGTACATACATACAGACGAGTCGCTTACGTTTCGTATTCATTTACCAAGGCGTATCTACTTATAACTCGTTTTCGGGTTTTTTGTATATCAACAATTAATTTTTTTCTTTATACAAGCCCCAAATAGTTATTTTAATTCAAATGGCGTTGTAGGAATTACTTACTGAATAAAGAAAAAAAATGTAGATAGTAAAATGTATATGTCCCATGGTCCATTCGTGGGGGGGGGGGGGTTGACAGGAGGGCAACGAATCTCCGTAACGATCACGCAAAAGCCCATGTGCGTTGATAGTCATGAAAGGGCTCCGATCCCTCGTTTGCCCCTTATGCTATATGAAAGTTCCCGGTAGCTGTATGTCTGTATTGGTCGATTTTCTCAAAATCTACCGAGCAGATTTTTATGCGGTTTTCACCAATAGATAGAAAATTTCCCTAGTACATATTTGTTAAGGTTGGTACACTATTAAACACGGGCGAAGCCATGGCTAGTACAATATAAATTAGTTTATTAACCAAAATATAAACTTTATACATTGCTGCTCCTGTTACTTAGCGGCAATATCAAATATGTTTAGCACCTTCTTAAGGTACTGGATTCGTGGGCAGAAAGTGTTATTTCGTTTCTTATAACGGTAAGAAATCAGAAAGTTTTATGTCACTTATCACAGGGGGAGAAACAAGCTAGCGGAGCCATTTAGCAACGCCAATTTACATCCGCATATGTAGATGCGTCGCCCTCCATCGTCCATCTCCCAATGGATCTCTGACTACTCACAAACCGTAAGAAATCCGACATGAACA
>JAFELO010000097.1:0-17302 GCA_017140195.1 Eumaeus atala | reverse complement strand
ATATATATATATATATATATATGACACGACACGACTAAAGTATTCTTAAAGTTTGTTAGGATGTGTAAATGAGAACTTTAGTGGAGATAAAAAGCATTTAATCTCCTAAACTTCTAAAGTAGTATACAGTATTTACAGTATTAGTTACGTCTGTTAATTTTATAATTATAATATATTAAGGGATGTTTAAATATTGTTGGAATAGCAAAATCAAAACAACACCCAAAAAGGTTTTCTTTATATTACTGCTATGAGGTGTTGAACATGGCCGCTTTTCTTAATGTTACACTTAAAATATTTTAAAAACTACTCATTTCTAAGGAATAGAGTATGTGAACTACATTATTGAAAATGGGACAAAAAGTCAAATTAAGTATATAGTAGCGCAAGAAACCAGTTTTGGCCATTTATTAAAAAGTTATATTTGAAATATCAAACAATTATTGACCGATGTTGTCGCCTGGAAATATTATGATGTAGTAATTATAGGTTGTGTGTCATCCCTGAGAAAATTGCAAACCAATCTACTAACTCAACACAAGTAATGGTCTTAAGTGGCAGATATAGATTACAAATTATCAAAAAAAAAAAAACAAATAAAAATATACATTAAATAACATCTGCACAGTAACTATACGAGGATGTCGGTTGTCATCAAACGGCCTCGACCGCTTGTTTGCCGACTACTACTTATATAGAAAAACAGTTTCAGTTGTCGTAAATCGATGTGCAAAAGCTTGAAAGTCCCTGGCACACCGTGGTGGCCCGCAGCGTCGTCTCGCGACCGGCGAGTTTCGTCGGCTGCCGCTTTATCCATTTCTCGTAAGTAATCCATGTGGTCCTTAGAGAATATCACTTCTGTCCATTTTTCTAGGACATGAAATAAAAAAAAAGCACTTTGTGAGTGAAGTATACGTTACTCCATGAACAGCGAAAAAGGTACTACATTATTTTCATGAATCTTAACTGACGTACATTTTTCTTTTCTCACCACTGGACAACCCCATCAATTTCGGAACAATACAATGAGGTGAGGATGGGATCCTCTACTTTTCGAATCAATGGGCGTCTATCGTGGTGTCTTAGTTCATCCCAGGCTACTGAGCCACACCGCCAAGACAAGGCTGGTGTCGGGGCAAACCAATGGTGGAGACGTGGAAAAAATACTGTCATGCTATATTCATAGTTTATTTATCGCTCCTGTGTAGATCTTTTATTTTATTGGTCGTAAATTCTTTCATTTGTACTCATCACAGACATAAAGCTCAATTTTTAGAACATATGATGTTCAAAAGTTCTTGTACGGAATCTAGGTGGATAAAACTAGCTGCTTTATTTAATTTTCAAGTGGTCTGATTGAGTACTTCGATGTTCGAGATACAGGGCCTCTAACACATTCCCAATTGTACAGTCAGCTGGTCGACATTAAGACAAATGCGACACCAGTACTCTGTATTTGAAGAGATCGTTAAAGGCGTATTTAAAGTATAGAAAAGTGAGCATTGAGGACCGCAAGGGCTCCCTGGTATAAAAACCATATTTGGGTCCAACACTCTCAGGGACTTTTCTTGTACGCGGGGAAAACTTCAGATATACCCGAAGCCATTTTAGGGGCAACAGCAACCAGGTTATGTGGGATTTTGACTCACTGAAACCCCTGACTGGCCTCGGTACCATAGAAGGGCTGCGGGAACTCGAGAAGAACCACATCAGCTGCCCCTCTACATGCCTTGCTTAAAGCTCGTTTCTCGGAGGTCTAAACAAAGTAGCCTCTGCACTACTCGATCAGGTAGATACGTACATGAGGAGCCCCTACTCGACATGTCTATAACCACACGGAAGCCCTATTTATTGTGCCCCGGGTGCGGGGGCCAAAAAGCCAGGTAGGCTTACACCCCTCTCTGGCTTCGGCGTCCACGCCGAGTAGGATCAGCCCTTTCCCGATGGCGCTCAGCCGTCTCTTTTTGCAACATAACGGCTTCAAAAAAAGAGACTAAGAGAGTTAGTATCTATGTAAGACGTAACGTAACTCTTAATTTCGTTTTTAAGAGAGTTTTTTGTGCACGTAGCGCTCTTCACGAAGGCGAACATGCCACGTTGCGATTAATCTCCTTCATTCTAGGCGTATCACTCTGGAAGTGCGCACGCCTTCATTATTCTGATCTGAGGCGAGGGTTCACGTGTATACCCGCATGTCCAAATCTGCTAAAATATCTAGAGGATGAAAACGGGCTAGCATCGTCGTTGCCTCAAAAGATACTGTGCGGTAACCTCGAGCTATGTGGATAGCTACTCTCCGCTGCAAGCTGTAGAGCTTGTCGCTGCAGCGTTGAACGCCCAAGAGCCTATGCGACCACACAGGAGCGCCGTAAATTACCATGGATCTGCATAAAGGTACCGGACATCCTCATGCGGTCCCCTGAGATTTGGTGCTAGTCTATGTAAAACACCTACTACCTCTTCGATCCGAGGGACTAAGCTTGTGATAAGCTCTTCGAAGCAACCGACGGTTGTATATGACAAGTCACAAGTATTTCTGATATCGCCCCACATGGACTGGAAGAGCGTCAACATGAATGTGGAAACTGGGCGGCTCCCCGGTCCGAGGAAATTTACGGAACTCTATTGCCTCGGTCTTGTGAGGTGTTATGCGTAAATAAAATATACAATTTTTTTTAAATAAATATTTTTAGGCCAAGCTCAGCAAGATCCTTAGCACTCTGAAAGTAACTTGGCAGCGATTACCAGTGTGTCGTCAGCTTAACACACGACGTTTACACCGTTGGGGACGCCAACTCGCAGAAAATAGATGCAATATTCCACAGACCCGGTATACTGCGGGTCATACCCGCAGTATACCTCACGGCGTATATCATGACCATCTTGACCCGTCCGATGAATACATCTGTTACTTCCTCTTAAGAGAAGCCGTTACTAAAATGAGACCCCAAATGAGATACTTGGGGCCAATTCTCGACGGAGGAAGTCCGTATTTTCGTGAGGTGGTGGCAAAAGTATTAAGGGTGGCAATCTCACTGGATCGGCTTCTGCCTATTTCTTTTTTTTCGGCTTTCTGACTATTGGAGGACCAAGATACATCTGCAGGACAAGGACTGTAAAAAATCTGCAAAAAGCACAGTGCGAGGTTATTACACGCTGCTTGGGATGCAGAGACTATTATAGCCGGCGATCCACCACATTCCGTATGTGGCAGAAGTGCTGGGAGAGTGTACATCACTAGAAGAAATACAGCGTGCCGCCAGCGAGGACAGGAAACATGTTGCGGAGGAGAAACCTCTCACCTTCCGCCTGTAACAGATACTCACCGGGCGTGGCTGCTTCGGTGAGTACATGTATCGATGGAGCCCAATCCCACCTGCCACTCATGTGGTACTTCGGCAGACATGGCCGAGCATACCCTAGAGGTGTGCCCTACGTGATCTCTGCAGCGTCAGGAACTGCAGGTTGTGCTCCATACGACGGAACTCACACTAGCGTGTATCGTCCATTCGATGCTCGAAATTAATGAGTCCTGGGCGGCGGTGGTCTCGTTTTGTGAGAACGTGATGTGCTGCGAGGTCGAACGTATCCGACAAGAAGCGGTGGGCGAATTTCGGGTAGGAGGCGCTACTTACAGCGCCTTCTAGCGTAAAAATTTCACAGCTGGGCTTCCAGGATGGGCACCTGATATCGTAAGCCTATGCCTAGCCTATTTTGTGGACGCTCTTACAGACGGAATGGCCCCTTTTGTAGAGAAGACCGGTCCCACATGGGCTCGGCCAGTCGATGGGTTGCCTTGTCGCTGATAGATCCGGGACACCCCATCACAGTCGTGGATGAATGTCGTGGTGGTTTTTAGTCGATATTGGCACGATTCTCGCGCTGAAGCCGACACACCCTTCCGGCTCACCCAGGGTCGGTTTGATGAAAGCATTTTCCCTGAGTTGAAAAAAGTGTGACACCAGTATCTAGCAAATAATGAAGGTTGTACACAGAAAGTCGAAGAGCTAAAGATTGGATAATTATAAAATGGACTTATACTTTCTATGTAAGGACAAGTCGAGCAATTAAAGAAGACGAAAGTGGATGAATGCGGGCTACCCAGTGTCGGGGTGGTTGGCGCTCTATCGGGCTACCTACGTGCTGTTGTGGACGGCTACAGGTTGATTTCAATACTTACTTTGTAAATCTTCAACTGATAATTCATCACCGCCATAGTCCTTTGGCATTATTCTTCTGGGGAGAACGTTCTGAAGGTCATCTACAGACTTGTTGACATAAACTCTTTCTGCAAGTTTACTTGATAATAATTGTTTTATAATGAGAACTAATTTGCCTACTAATTTTGACTCGTTTATAACGTGTAACGCTCGAAGATTCATGCCGTAGCCTTCCTGGGAACAAATAGTCGGCAAATAATATAGAATAGGAATCATGTTTGTCATTTATAAACTAAAATCTTCCCCTCGCGATTTAATACGTAAAATATATACCACGGAAGAAATAATTATTTTGGAACTTAAAGCATTTTATTGTTTTTATTTTTCAGGACTTTTATCTAATTCTGTCAGAATTTATCCAAATCCGACCATCTTTGCAAATTTTGCGTTTATATCATAAGTAGGACTATTTTAAAGCTTCTTTGTTACATCGTTTATTTTTGTATTATATTTATCTCTGTAATAAAAGTCATAAACATAAAAAATTAAATTTGTAAAATTATATTAAATACATTTCCATTATGTAGCACCTGTAACACAAGTCCTTACGGTAACTATCACAGCGCTAGTCTAACATGGCGTGAGAACTCCACAAATTATTACATTCACAGGAGACTAGGCGATGACACGTGCTCAAAGACACCTGAACGACAAGTAATTGTTATGCAAATGTGTTGCCTCCTGTACTGAGAGTTTTAACCTAGCGTCACATAATCTGCACTAAACCTGATAGCATAAATATAACATGCCAGTATTTCCCGGGAACACGTCGACGACTATCGGAACAAGCTTGTGTCCGAAGTTTGGATTTGTTATTCAAAGTCTCAAAAGGGGGCAGACTAAATTTAGCCCAACTTCACCTACCCATAAGACACAGGTTTGCACGTTTACCGCTAAAAATGACCCTACATCGTATCGCCCCGTTTTCAAAACATCTATCTTTAGACCCCAGTTACTACAGGAATACTTGGTGTCGACATGTCGAATAACGTTCAGTTCCACGACGTTTGCAAACGAACCTTTGAACGAATTGAGCAGACCCTTGAGCAGGCTAATTTAGCCCAAAGAAGCTGGGTCTTCTCAATAGGGCAAAACAATACTTCAAACCAGCTTCGGCTGCAACTGTACAAGGCGCAGGTCCGGCCGCATATGGAGTACCACTACCACCTGTGGGCAGGGCCTCGCAATATTAGCTTGTTTCATTTGACCGTATACAACGTAGACCAAGTTACTTCCGGACAGCTCGATTCTTTGGTACTACGAAAAGATGTCGTTTCACTGTGCGTCTTTTAGCGCATTTTCTGTGTTCCTAGGAATTGTTCGGCTTAATACCCGCAGCAGAATTCCATCTTCAAACATCTCGTCAGAACTATCGGCTGCGAAATAAATCACAACAGTGCGTATGTGGCCTAAACGCCACAACTGTATTGTGGAACCAACTGCCTCCCTCGGTATTTCCGATCCGATACGACTTGGTCTTCAAGGAAAGAGCACACCTATTCCTCAAAGACCGGCAACTTGTCTGGAAGACGCCTGAACTTGCAAATGTCTATGGGCGGCGGTAGCCACTACCCACCTGCTCGTTTGCTCCATATCTCATAAACATTCCAATATGTGAAAGAGTTACTTACTTCGTCAATAGTACTGAGTTTGACCTCTTATTATTTGGACAACGACATTTCAATCTCCAATATCATGTACGACGTTGTAAATTCCGCCGAGTTCATCACACAATGGGACACTTTTTGTATCTTACTCATATATTATTTTGTATGTAACATGTCATGTTGTATTACACCGTAATTGATCTGGCACGTCCGAGGAAATACCTCTCGCCCATGACACCACCGTGCACGCACCGACGACGCATGGGCATCGCAACTGTGCAAATGTTCGTGGGAGTCGGTGGTCGCTCTCGTTGCTCGATTGTCATGCTACAAATAAACATAAATTCTTACCAAAAATATAGAGGCGTATTGCTTCAATTCGATGATGTTAAGCGATGACAGCAACTCCAACAGGTTCACGCCGGTCAAGTCCAAGAGCAGGATGAACCCGTTGACATAGTCGTGTACTTTTTCATATTCGGCCAGCTGAAATTAATAAGTAGTGTTTAAAAGTTATTACCACAACGTAACCGCATAAGCAGAGGGTAAAGCTTTTAAGAGTAAATATCTTGACACCAGGGCATCAGTTCAAAGCTTGACACCGACTGTTTATAACTAGTGATCGCCCGGAGATCGAAATTCGATATTAACGATAAAAGAAACATCATAATTTGAATACATTTTGCCTGTTTGTACAAAAACCTTTTAGTGAACAAAAAAAACTAAATGTCACACGTCGCTATCTGTTGGACATTACTTTGTGTTAGATGTGCATACCGCAGTGTGCGTATTGTTTTCATTAACGTAAGTCGTAAAATCGAATGTAAGTCAGATTAATATATTAGCCTTCTCTTGTTCTACGTATACCTAATCTCCAGCTGCACCAAATTTCAAATTTGTCAATTCGCACAATTCCTTTTTTTAAAGAAGGGGAGGGTGAGATTTTTTTTCTTCACCTAATAAAATACAGATTATCGCATAGTCTTCCTTAGTAATAAGATAATACGGTACTCGAAAATAAAATATTCATGATTATCATAACATTTACACTTGCTCGGGAAATAAATTTAGGATACAAAACAATTGATGCGTGTGTGTATGTATTTCGCATGAAACGTTGTAATCAATCACCGAAAAATTAGATATTATGATGTACACAATAATTAGTTTATATTCGACGCTTGTCCGTGTTGATGAGCAATCTGATAAATATCCGTGTCGATTTCAAATTTTAGGAATATAAATTTAGGATTTTCTAAATAATTAACCGACATTATTATAAACTACACAGCACCGCTGTAGAAATCATTTTTGGTTCTATCTGATGCACGTCGCATCACATTCTGTTGTCTCGCTGAACAGAGCAGCCAAGGTTAAGCTGTGCATATCGCTCGCCATTGCTGACCTCATAGTCTGTAGATATGTCGGTCTTATTATTTTTAAATATAAAACTATTTTTTTAAACCGTGGCTTCATAAAACAACAACATTTTTAGGTTCGATCAAGATATAATCTAAGGATTATAATCAATGTCTTAGAAACAGTATAAATAAATTAACATTGAAAGCGTGTCATTTCAACAAAAAATATCTTCAGTAAAACCATAAATATTCACAATACATTTAATAATACTTTCATGCCGGTTCTTCATGTTAGCCTAACCTGCCAAATATTTTTTAGTACATGTCATGATACCTATATTTATACATGTTATTTTTATTTAGTATAAGTCGGTGACATGCAACACTGCAGCTGAATAGAGCCGACACGATCGGGGACCTATCTCTCGCTCACATGACATCGTCATAAAATGCCAGATATGCTGTGGATTTATGCGATGCGTGAGTAGCCGGTGGCCCTTCGGCCTTCCTCTAACCTATTCTAGGTTGAAGGAAGATAACTCATCTGCATAATGCGGACGTTGATGGTTGTAGGCAGTCAAAGAACTACAGAGGTTTTTTCATGCAGATTTCATCAATGGCTTGAGTGATTCACCATGAACGTTTTAGCGTATAATTTGATTATTATTTACGGGCAGAGTCGAGCGGATCACTGGTTCATGTATAAACAATAGATTCCACAACAAAGCTTGATACTAATACTTACAGAAATTCCCATTTTAAATATATTGCGTATGTCAACAGAATTATATGTTCCTGGGTATAGCTTGATCAAACACACGCGATAATGCTCATCTGTGTGCTTAGGTAGGAACACAATGGACCTGAGAAGTATCGAAACATTGTATTGAAAGCGAGATTCCCAAAGGCTTGTGACTTGTGGTCCTGGCGTTTAAATGAAAATGTTATGAACGGAGGAAAAATATGGTGATGTTACTAAATGTAAAAGAATGAAAATGGAAGTACCCAAATATGTGTAAGCTCGTAACTTCGGCTTGAATTTATCGAATACGACAATAATTTTAATTCTGTGTTCGTTTTAACAGGGTCAACATTAGTATGTAGGCACGTGTTCAAAAATTGATAAGGGAAATCATTTAAATAGGGTTGAAAAATACCAATTCAAGTACAAATTTTCTTGTTTGAAATTACCGACACGTAACATTACACAGACTTTGTTATCATACAGCAAATTCTGCAAATATAACAGGACAATGTCTGTCGGGAGAGATATGGAAAATTAAACATTTTTTTTTTATTTTAGCACAAACACGGATGCAAGCAAGATTGACAGTTTAGTATGAAATTATGTACCTAGTACTTTTGTAAATCAATTGGTCTCGTAAACCATCCTTGTAATTACAAGGATGCATAATCACATACAAATTAGTCAATTTTCAATAAGTGACATGATTGTTTAACAATTTTATATAATTTAATGACAGACAGAATACTTACGCTTTATCTATAGGTAAAGCAATATTAGTAATGTCGAAGAGGTGGGGCAAAATAGATCTCAAGGTACATATCTTGTTTAAGCGAGCTTTTGCCCTTTCTATCGAACCTTTGCAGCTAAATATAGTCGTCTCCAAATAAAAGATATCTGTTAAAAAGATATCTGTTAAAAAGATATCTGTTAAAAAGATATCTGTTAAAAAGATATCTGTTAAAAAGGTATCTGTTAAAAAGATATCTGCTAAAAAATATAATTATTTTCACTTTGTTGCATAAGAGTTGAAACGTGAAAGCGGAGACTTTTTACGACTATCGACGCCCATGGTCATCCGCATAGTGACTATGACAAAGTGTTGCCCTGCCGTTTTTCTCACCTCTAATAGACCGTCACCTACTCACAGACCGCACGAAACGCGACATCGAAGATACCACTTTACGGCGGTATCATGTGTACGAGAAGCACCTCCCCGCTCGTGCCCGATCAATTACGCTGCAATACACCATGGTGCATCTCTTACTGAGTCGTTTGTTCAGTTGTTCTTCGTAATGTTTTCGTTTACCATAGAAATAGTGACACTGATACATGGCAGTTTTAAATTATAAGATATTAATACAAAACCAAATGTCTCACTACTGGAGTACTGGGATATTACTAAGTGAACCATTGTTACGCTTCTTTATTATAGAATAGAGGGCTAACGAGCAAACATTCCCTGAGCCATGTCGCTTGTCCTGGTTAGTGGAATGGAATTTCGGACCATATCTCGCAGAAAAACACTAAGCATATCTCTTTCAATGGTACGCCGAGAGACTCCTAGTGTGATAAATTATCGATCCAGTGAAATTACTCAAAAAAGCAATAAAAGTAATTACCAAAATCCTTCTTTGTATAGTGTTGCTGTTTTTCGATCCAGTCTCTTAGAATATCGATAGCCTCCTTCATTCTTCCCGGCCCGTCCAGTCCACATTGGGACCGAATGTACTCCATAGAATTTGGAGCAATTTCCAAAATTTGATTTTTCGGTAAGTAATCCATTATTCGTTTTGAATTATCTGTTTTGTTCGGCTGCTTTCGGAACACTGACCACGGGCAATGTAAAAATTGAAAATGAACGCTTAAAAATAATTTAAAAAAACGTCCGCTTTAATAACACCGTTATGTTGCACAAAATTATGAGAAATGAACACGGTTGCATTATTTTAGAGTTCCTTGTGCTAGTGGGGAAAGCATAAACTTACAAATTTTCACAGATACTTTAATTTATTATCACACTAGTGATCCGTCCCGGCTTCGCCCATTAATAACAGGTGCTGGCTTGCTACCATAACAAATTATATCCTTGTACCTTCCTCGGGAATTGTTCTATCCATTGGTGGAAGCCAAATGACAAACCGCTGAGTAGATTTTGAGAAAAATGCTCACATACAAAATAATCAAAAATCTCTTCACACGTCACGCAATCGGAGTCTTTTTACGACTACCGACGTTCATGAACTTTCGCACAATTACTATGATAATGAGTTGTCCTCCTACCGTCCATCCCCCAATGGGCCTCCGGCTATTCAATTATCGGCGCTATTATGTGAGCAACAGGTACCTACCCGGTCGTGCAGGCGCATTTCCGTTGCATTGCAGAATGTAGTGTAAAGAGCACTGCGCTTGGCACTACCTGTTCCTAGAACACACATTAATCATTCTCCAAGTTCCATATCTTTCCAAAGCATCTATTTCATATATATTTTTTTCATGACTCTATTACCTTTTTGATAGATTAGTTTGAAGTCCTAACGTGTGTACTGCAACACCAGTGACGTCACGAGCATTACCTATACATTGTTCTTGCTCCCTCCATATCCATTATTCATTATCATGATAATCATTATCAGCGGGACAACGTCCACTGCTGCTGGACGTGGGCCTCCCCCGTAGAACGCCACAGGTCACATATTCATTATTGTCTTCGTTATATTACAACAGTTGAGAAAAACTAAGACAAAAACCAAATTAGCAGCAAAATTTATGTGATTGGTAGACAACTTACTAGCATAAAGGATAAGGAAGCAGTCTAGCTCCTACACCCTCTTGAATATAGGTTGACTTGGTTTTTGTCTTGTCATGAAACTGAATGAGAATTCTAATCAACTTAAAAGTAAATATTTTTAATTGCCTCAAGATATCGGGAACCCTGTAATATTTACTTTGTAAAATGTATCTTTAGCGAAATAATTTAAAGTGTTTTTTAGCATTGGTGTAAGATTACCCACGTAAGTATATGAAGCCCATGTAGCCTTGTTGGCATTTCCATATAATTTATCGCATAATAAGGAAATGAATTAACAGAACGTTTGCAAAGTAGAAATAAAATGGATGAAGTAAGATTATTTTGGAAGGTATATTGTTTGTTTATGGGTTCGTGTTTGAAGACTGTAATTTACATTTCTAGAATTTACTCCGCATTGGCACACTCTGGGTGGGTTTCCTAACAGAATGAATATTCAAATGTGAAAGAAAGAACGAAATAAATTTTATTTGCTCGAATATGGGTAGTTACAACATATTCTACCATTTCTGCGTGCAAAAAATGATAAATATTTAATTAACCTGACTTTTACATCTAATCAAATAACATACATTTACTTTTATATTTATTAATTAATAATTTCACTGTTATTTAATTTACAATTATATTTACGTCGTACTTAACTATTAGTTAAATTAATTTTATTATTCTGATTATATGTAAGAAACATCTGAATTGATTAGCCATTTTTAATTTTATAATTATTATAATTTAAAAATATACTCTAGTCCATGTTAGCCAAATTTACATAACACCTATAAATATAACATACAATATACACCCATATGTAAAATATTTTGTGATGATTTATATAGAAGTCATTATTATGCTGCATATATTCATTTAAATGATAAAAAACATTTTTCTCTAAGCCATGATGTAATATTATTTTTAAATTTATGAAAGAGTAGATCTTTAAATTTTTCAATCAAATGGATAAACATGTGAATGGCCGGCATACTATTTATATATATTTGAATTACACCATGGAAGGTAAAATTTTGATTTGTATCTTTCATTTTTCCGACATTCATCTGAATTCAATTTGAAATACTCTGGATGCTTTTTTACCAAAATACAAATATCTCTTATATAAAACAAGATAATGGTAGTAATTTTAATTTCTTAAATATTGGCTTACAGCTGTCTAAATACCAGACACCAGCAATGGCTCTTACACATTTTCTCGGTACACGCAATGACTTTGCAGCTTCAACCCAGTTACGCCACAACAACAGACCAGTACTGAAGACACATAACCATGATATGCACTAAGTGCCGCCTCTGTGCCTACTGTTTGTCGCAACCGTTTTAGAGCGTAAACGAATCTGTTAAGTTTGCTACAAACATATTCCGTATGAGCCTTCCAATTACTTCTTATCTGCTATAAGTCCGACTCTGCCTCTGAAATATTTGTGTTATTGTGGTTTCTGTTTAAGTTTATGGTCCGAGTTTTATAATTTTTTAATTGTAATATTTGGGTCTTTTCCACGTTTATTTTAAGATTTTTATTGTTTAGATAGTTAATAGTTTTGTGTAATATTGACACAATTTCGTTTTCCAATGTGTTTCTTTCTTTACATTTGATTATAATTGTGGTATCATCCGCAAATTTGTGTGATATAGCAAGTTGACCCCACCCTACTGAAGCCTCACACCTCGCAGAAACTCTCAGCCGTATCTGGGGTATGAGGTGATCCTGGACAACAAGCTCACAGCGGCACCAGGTCAGGTCTTTATTACGGTGCCGAATGCCCACATAACCACCGCGAGCGACATTAGTGACACCTTATTGGAGAGATGCCAGAAACTATAAATCATCAGAGCGCCTCGATGGCTAGCCCGTACCCCTAGAGACCGATACCACCTCTACAAGGTTTGTCCCGCAACACATCACATCCCCACCAACGTCGGGACAGTGCAATAGGGTACTTATCCTCGCCCTTTGCCTTGTGCACTAAAATGCCTCCATCTCTTGGTTATTCAGTATACTCTTCTTATAAGAGTGGCAGCACAATTGGCTTCGTCCAAGATTTCTGGACACATACAGACAGTAGCCAGTAGTAGTCATTAAAACACCACCGCCACGACAAGTGCAACATGCACCATGGCAGTGTTTATTGATATATCAAATCCAGATTACTACAACATGTAAAGTTGTCAGATTCTATAACGACCCCTGTAAATGTTGGGACCCTGCAAGGGAATAGGAATCCAACCTGTCGTAAGACATAATCAGAGGTTCTTCGCCGTTCGCCAGTGACGTCCATCTCCATTCGTCAGCCTCCTTCTCATCTGTATCACAGAAAGAGCTCATCGTGTCTATCCCCGGCGCATTCCCGTTGCACAATTGCGTTGACCACGCTTAAATGTGGCCGGCCCAGCATACCCAACGCCAGAGCCATCTGCATGACCCATCTAGTGCCCACGGAGAAGATGTGCTTCTTTTAAGCTAATTGGGGTAAATCGCCCAAAAATAGCTAGTGCCAATAACAAAAGCCAATGCAGCTGTGTTTTGTGAAATTCTGGCCCACTAAAACCCCAATTGTGGCTACCTTCGTCATCACGTAGGCCCTTCTTTGTCCTGCACTCCGCGCTAATTAGGCATGGTTCTCCTGTGGTATTTCTATTACACATTCTATTCACACTCTTTTTTTATTTATCTATAAATATCTTACGTACATCATTGTAAAAGTTTGAGCCATGCATGATACTACATCCTCCTGTGCAAAGGAATTGGACCGGCACGGCCGGGGAAGTACTTATCGTTCACTTGATACCAGCGTAAAGTGACGGCGTCGCGGTCGCGTTTCATGCGGTTTGTGAGTCGCCGTTTGCCCATTAGGGGGGAGTGATACGCGGGCAAGGAATCTGCGTAACTATCATGTGAATGTCCATGGGCGTCAGCAGTCATCAAAAGGCTCCGATTGCTAGTTTGCGCCCTTATGCTTTACAAAAAAACGTCATCCTTTTATGAGGGTGCCCGGGTGTCATGCCCTCCGCAGAGCCACATTGGTCCGTCTCCCCTCTCTTTCAAGCTGACTCTATAAATTGAAATATAAATAATTATACGTAACAATATTGACTGCAATATGAATGTAACCGGTCAACCTTAGACTGTTCTGTGCCTCGGTGTCATTATAGTTTATTTTCATCCAAGGTACATATTCAATATCCGTTCGATTTTAGTAATTATATATAAAAAAATATATTGTAAAGGAAACCTCTTGAATGAATGAATGAATGAAATATACTTTATTATGCTCCACATTTGAACAATACAGAACAAATAGAACATAATAATATATATGTACACAAAGGCGGCCTTATTACTGTGCAGACATTCTTCCCGGCTATGAGTCCTGGTGATATGATTAAAATAATATAGTAATTTTATATAGAATAGGAGGGGAGGGCGGAGCAAACGATAATTCGGAGCTTTTTCGGAGGTTTACCGGCTACTCACAAACCACACGAAACGCGACACTGAAGATGTGCCTTTACGGCGGTATTATGTGAGTGAAAGTTACCCTCCCGGTCATGCCGGCCCAATTTCGTTACATAGGAGGATGTAGTGTCATGCGCTATGCACAGCACTACTTCCGCCTATGCGGCATGGCGCCACCTCTTCCTATGCAACGTATGGCAGCTGGAGAGCTATTAAGAGCCTGCATATTTTTTGTTTTATATCATATGGAGACAGGCGAGTAATTGGAGACATCTTTGGACTGCCGATGCCCATTCACACCCGAATTAGTGGATGTATTGTCCACCCGATCCTCCCAATGGGTCACCGGATACTCAAAGACGACAGGAAACGCGAGAGCATAGTTGTCATTTTACGGCGATGCAATGTGAGCGAGAGGTACCCCGGTAGTGCTGGGCCAATTCAACTGCAATGTAGACCTCCTCTCCTTCAAACTTTTACTAAAGAAATTTGGAATCCGAAGTGTTTATCGACCTTTTCTTATGTGGCACACAGCTGAGAAGCAGGCAATCAGCCGTCTTGGTATTCATTAACAAAAAATGATAATGATGATAGGTGAGGATGGTAATGCAAAGCAAGCTGATTGTGGGGCATCGCAGTAGAGCTGTGTCTTTCTAGTAGAGCAGTACATAAATTGCAAACTCCAGTATTCGACATGAAGTTCAGCTGAAGTCATGTGCAATTTCGGCTCTGTTCCTTTCACGCGTACTTGGCAAAAAGGTATTTACTGACATACAGACAGACAAAAGAGTGATACGATAATTTCACTTTTTGGGTATGGAACCCTATATATTGTTCTATTTGTAGCTTTCGGATAAGAAAGAGAAATATTTCCCCGGAAGACCGCCTGTCCAGGCATGTGTAGAAACACCGTCCATCCGTTTAAAACTACGGCTGTTCGGAAATACGACGAATCCCTTTGCGTCGAAAGTACCGCAAACTTTTAGAATGTACAGATGCAGAAAACCGAAAGCGAAGCGATCGAACCATAGTGTTAGAATAGACTAGAAAAGCACATAACATTATATAAAAACAGATTAATAGTAAGTATAATATATTTGGTGGACCGATAAGGGCTGATATTTATGATGACGATAATAATTTTATTTTATAAATTTTATCCTGTTTTATATGAGTATTGTATACAGGTGACGGGTGGACTGAGGCGAGAGTTATCCTTTCACTGATTTATTTTTACTGCTTTATGCTGATGGGAGTTTCCAGTGCAGCTTCAACGGTGAATAAACGACGCGTCGGGCGACAGCCTTGATGAGATTGTAGTCAATAGGGGGAAAGAATCCATCCGCTTCTTTTCCGTAGATGGGGAGGATGCATCCCGATAGTTATTTAAAGTTAGCTAAAGTCGCTGTTATTACCTTGGCCGAAGGGACCGCAGCTCACGCGAGGCAGCTAAAGTTGGCCTTGCATTATCGTGGGGGCTGGTAGAGCTAGTTGAGCTATGATCCAGGGCCGTCCCGTCCCCCTTTCCACCTCAGGCGGGTGATATCATTATGATGTATATATTATTTATGTGCCTGTTTTTTCGGTCTCAATTATAGTCATCATTAGCCTACTGCGAACATAGAAACGAATTTCAGTTCCACAGGTTCAGATTAGAAGAAACTGTCAAAAAAATTATGCCAGAAATTGTACCAATAACACAGAATGCAATTGCCTTTTTGTGTCACAATAAAAATAGTAATTCGTTTGCCTCAATTCAATCACAATAATGTACAGCAAGAATAATATGGTTCATGAGAACACGAACTGGAAACAATACAGAACAATAGTCAAATATTTCAACATTTTCTTTGTACTACTTTTGCAAAGCAAATTTGTACAAATGCTACTCTCCTCACAAAAAGCTGACGTCATTTAGATAATGAAAGCTTCGTGTTTTTAAATTTATATATTTTTCACTGTTGGTAACTTGTGAACTGGGTTCAGTCATAATGTATCTTTTGGGGATCGTAAATTATTGTTTATTTTCAATTGCCCTTTGTTGTTTGGACTAAAACTTAAATCAATACCAATACCAACAAGGTAAAAGTAGTGATGTGATGTATATCTACGCTGTTTTCTTATCTTTTTGTGAGGAAATCATTTTTGCCGCATCAACATATACTTGTCAGGTTGCGGACCAGTTCGGGGACTCTGAAATCTTACAGTTAAGAGATGCAATGATCTTATTAACCAATAAACTTTCGGTCTGAACTTTGTGAAAGAAAATAATTGGTAGAAAAAAGTACAAAAATAATTATTAAATATAATGGTCTATTTAGGAATTGAATTATGAATATATTATTAAATATTACGAATATGTCAGAGCGATGATGCTTTCTTTTTTAAAACATAGTCAAATTATATTTTTATTACGTTACTAGATTTAAGATAAGTTTAGTCTAGCCGAGGTGTCCGAGTAAATTAAAACTTTCCATGTTTTAATCATGTTAAACTTGATCATAATTTTAGTAGAAGGAATAATTGAATTTATTAACTATCCTGATATCAAAGCGCCCGTTCTTATACTTTTAATTAAAACACGTCGAAGGGAAGTTTCATCGTTATTTTGACGATACGACACAGCTTATGGGAAATTAATTTACTTAGTTAAGGCTCGCGCTCTCTTCATTAAAGCGAAATTTATATTTTCAACTAGACTAATTTTAATAGCTCTAAGAAAATTTTTGCCACTTTGGTGTCTAATTATTTTCAACAGTATACAAGAATTTTGATTTAGAGTTGAAGGGAATAAGTCCTTGGTATCATTTCTAACAAATACCAGTGGGATCCCCATACGTGATATTGTGCATTTGGTGTCTTTTTATTGGATACAAATTCAATCTCATAATTCTGCGTGCTGGATCTCTATAGAGACTAGCCAACTGCGCAGGTCATGTTATAGTGCACAAGTGTGTGTGCAGGCACAAATGCACCCCCTGCATGGGTCGGCAGTCCGACACGACCGACGAGGAATCACTCGTCATGTCTTCGCACTGTTCCCGTTGCCGGGTCGAGGGGGGTCCAGGCCGGAGCTTAGCTCCCTACTGGA
>JAFELO010000096.1:516836-532915 GCA_017140195.1 Eumaeus atala | reverse complement strand
TCAATAGCCTCCCGCACAGCGTGATACGGGAGGCAATGAAATTCTTCAGGGTGGGAGGCATCTCGTGAGGCTGTTGGAGGCGTATCTCTCCGATCGCAGAGTGGCTCTCGAGAAACGGTCGGGGTCCGTGGAGTGGCGGCGAGTCGGGCGCGGCGTCCCGCAGGGTTCCGTTCTTGGACCGATCCTGTGTCATGATGTGCCTGATGCCAGCCTGTCGCTGGAGGGGTACTGTTGCCTGCAGATCCGGGACCCTCCACTTATAGCGGCTGATGGCTCCCGTAGGAGTTTAGTTGGTATTGCTACCCAATGGCCGAGTCCAACATAGGTCTGGGGGTCTACCCGGGCTCCCAGGTATCATGCGTAAATGCATTCCCCTTCGTCACCAAAAAAAAAAAAAAAAGGTTATAGTATAGTGCGCCATAGGTCACGGTCATGAGCCGCTTGTATCGGCTCCCCACCAACTTAGCCAAGTCGTTCGCCGAGTAGGAGGCTGTCTTAGCGCCACTGCTCCGCCGTCACTGATATCACTATAATAACATCGCCGCGTCTATCGAGCTAGCGAGCCGTACAATATCCTCATCACACCAGGCGCGCGCCCGGTGCAGGGTGTTACGTGCAGAATACGTAATCGGCTGACCTTGCGCGAACTGTGCCAGGTAACGGCTGCTTAGCGGTTACGGCGTACGAACTGTCTATAGGCTCAGCGTACACTAGGGAAATAATTAACGAGGCATTAATTAACTTAACCCTTGTTCGGTTCAACAACACAAAGGCGTCTGTAGACATTAAAAGTCTGCTCGTTTGCCTTATACTATATAATTGTGCTAAAAGCTAATAATCGCTTTACACATATCTTGACAATTTTCACTACGGCTATCTTCATACTAGTCAACTATGCAGGACTTACAATGACTAAAGGACAATGTTTTTGGGACGGCAGTCCATAAATTAATGAACTATGCTGTACGGTCATCTTAGATTGTCCGAAGTCTGTAGACCATAGACAAGTATATCTTTTCCCTTCCATTAGCGAGTATATCCTGGAGACATATAGGGCACAGCGGAAAATGCAAGATCAAGCTCCAAACAAAGTGTGGATGTCGCAGTCAGATTGTATAAATGGGCATATTACATTACGGCTAGCCATGTTAAAAGACATGAAAACTGAGGATGTTACGAGACTAAGAAAACAATAATATTTTCAAATTATTATTATTTTATCTTTCTGTTTACATGACTCAGTTTTTGAGATTGACGTAAAATTAAATTATTAATATTATGCACGTTGCTTGGTATCCATTAGTTTGACAGATACGTGAAATATTACAATTTTATCTTCTACAAAGGGTTTTCATTTAATTGATGTACTATTATAGACATCGTCAAAATATAACCATGATGATGCTTGGTGGGTACACACAGATTATCACGAGGAGTTAATAATTATAAACTATAATTATTATATAATAATAAAACATTAATATTGTAATTTATAAGTTATAACAATGTTAAAAAGTAAAATACGACCTGCGGCATTCCGAAGTTATTTTCATTGATTTTGTTTTTTAGTATGCGCCAGGCCTTATCTTGATTTTACATTAAATTTCTCTTTTACTTTCGCTGTTTTCGTGAATTATGCCTTACGTAATAGGGTTTGGCTCGTTATTATGTCAAATTTGGTGAACCTATAACCAATGAGATTATATCTGAGATAGTCGCAAGAATGACTCGTTTTTAGCATGAAAAATGTACTAGAAGAACCCTGTGGTTTCACATGCGTAACTCCTACCCCATTAGACATAGCGCCATGGTATATATATAGCCTGTAAGTTAACTCGTAAATGCCAATACTCGTAGATATTTTTTTTATCCGACGAGTAGTTCCAGAGTAATATTAACACGGTCAAACAAACACACAAAACGATCATCACCTTTATTATGCTAGTAATTATTGAGATAATTAGTATTAGTACAGATATACTTAATTATTTACCCGACGTTTCAGAAGCTTTACATCAAGCATAATCACGGATGGACTTAGAGGTCAGATATCCAGATGTCACAAATTATTAACAGCATCCGAAGATTTATGCATATTTACTTGTTCCAATTTACATAAAAAAATACTTACTGTAAATTGTAACAGCAAAAGCAGTATTGTGGTGTTATGTTTGGTTTTTAATTTAATTATGTTTATCACTGGGCTTGATAAATATAATATAACTAACCAGCCAATAAATTGAAATCGGGACCTCAGAATCTGAGTCTGAACAAATAATCTGTGTTATGTTTCATATATAATAGATACAATTTGTAGATAACCGGCGCATCTGTGATGCGGTCCGAATATAGGAATTTAACAGATGACCATTTTTTATTTAAAAAAAAGGCTAATATCGCACTATCCGCATATAAGCGGATAATACTTATAATGTAAAGCTGAAGAATTTTATTGTTTGTTTGTTTGAACGTGCTATTCTCAGGAACAACTGGCCCGACCTGCAAAAGTATATTTGTGTTGAACAGTCCATTTATCGAGGTACGCTGTAGGCTATCTACCATGACGCTACGACTAAAAGGGCTGCAGTTACGTGCGTGAAGCCACGGAGTGATGCTAGTTATGTATTATTAACGTATCCATGTTGCCAGTGTGTAGTAACTAGTAGTTGGCGACAAGTGGACCGGAACTGCCGAAGCTGGCACAATGAAGTGCTGCAATACTTAATGTCGGTGCATTAAAAAATAATGCACCGATTCGAATTTCACATATCTACAAAAAAAGAACTACTAAAGAGTTTGCAATTTTCATATATGTATATTTATATACCAATGCAAACTGAGAATTGAAAAATGTATGATTCCAGATTAACTTTGTGTAATGTAATGAAAGCGATTCGGTTCGCTTATCACCCCACTGTCTTTTCAATATCAGAAGTTACTTTATAATTTGTTAGCGCGAATAAAGGAAACACTAAACAATAATACAAAGATATCAGTTTCCAAATTCAAAAGTAATATTCAGTTTATTTTTAATTGTAATATTATTTATGGCCAGATTAAGTAGTATACTATTGAATTATTTATGTTGGTATGATATCAAATAATATAGTATAGTCTTCCTGGATATGTAGACTACTTATTATCCGGTCATCGGCCTGTAACACGGCAATTACACTGGCTCTTACGACGCCATTTGTACGTATTACAAAACGTTGTCTGTATGTGATCGATTTTGTTAAAGTGTACAAAACGAATTTTCATGCGGTTTTCTTCTATGGATAGAGCGATTTGCGAGGAACGTTTTAATGTAGTTAGGTACTGCAATGCTGCATTGCAGCAGAAATGGGCTAGCACGACCGACGAGGTACCTCTCGCTCACTTCACACTCGTAAAGTGACAACTACGGTGTCGCGTTTCGTGTGGTTTGTGAGTAGCCGGTGGGTCGTTGGGGGAGGCGAAAAGGAGGGCAACACATCAGCATAGTAATAATGCTGATGTTCATGGGCGTCTGTAGTCGTAGTAAGGCTCCGATTGTTCGTTTGTCCCCCTACACAATAAAAGAAATGTGTAATTTGTTACTGTCCAGCACCTATTAATCGCGGGGGAAGCCGGGGTTGATCACAAGTAAATTATATAGCGATCGGCCCCAGCTTCGCCCTTGATATTGATTCGTTCAGATAGGCTGTAGCTATCTGAACGAATTACACATTAAAATTTACTTATATTGCTTCGTCGGAAATCAATAAATCTATTGGTGAAAATCGTACATAAGATCTTTTCTGCAGATTAAAAAAAAAGATTACATACATACATACCTTTTGGGGACTTTGTTTTATAATATTATTTGTATAGATTATAATTACAGTCATTACGTTAATCAGTTTCCGTCCAATTCTGAAGTCGATCCTCTAATAGAATATGTGGAAATTAAAATTAGAGTAGTTATAGTTTCGAAAAAACAGGACCCAAGAACTGTATTTTGTAACTTTCGTCAAGCGAGGTCAAAGATCGAAGGTTATCCATATATAAAATGATGAATTTTGACTCGATGACAATAACCTAACGTTAAATTGGGAAACATAAAACCTCAAAATGTATGTTCATGTACTGAGTGTCGCACTAGCAAACAAATGCTACGACAATCGGGTAAAGTTAACTGAATGTTTTTTTTTTCTAATAGTTACGTATATATATGTAAGTTAGGTATATACATATATATATTCAAAAGAGAAAACTGAAGGGTAACTATTACAAAAAAACATTCAGTTTAGCTGAATGGTTTGTTCTTATAGTTTCAGAGGGAAAACAAGCAGTCTACCTACTCCCATGGGTATAACTGTTGCTATCTATCCTTCCCATCGATAAATGAATCATATTTAGTGATCATTCGCGCACTATTTATACGTATGAGCGATTCGCGCGTGAAGAGCCCACTTTAAATAACGGCCACAGTCTTACTTAGTTTGTTACAGTGTGTAATTTTTACGACGTAGGTGCTCACGAAGACGTAATTTAGCGAAATTCGGGCGAAAGGAAGCGTTTTCGGGGGTGGTGTATGCCGGGGGTTGTTGTGTCTATAACTGGTTTACGAGTGGCATATCAGCCGACAATGAGCTGTGTGATATATCTTCGCCTCGCCCTTGTATCGCGACAGATTTTTTGCTGCGTTTAGGAACAATAGCATTTAAGATCTTCCATCATATGTAATGAGTTGCATTGCGAACTTGACAACAACATTTCAGATTACAATTACTTACAGTTTGAAAATTATTATAGTAATATGTCTTGTGGCGCATGTGGATGCTGTGGGTTATTACTCATGTGGTTTATCTCATTTTTTTATAGTATAGGGGGGCAAACGAGCACGACGTGTCCATTAACGAGCACGCGTGGAAAACGTAAAATAAATATCTTGACATTGACTGTTAAAATACGTTTCTTAAAACGATACACCACACAAACGAACAATCGGAGCCTTTCTACGACTACAGACGCCCATGGACATCTGCGTAATTACTATGCTGATACGTTGCCCTCCTTTTCACCTGCCAAAACAGGAAATATTTTATTTTTTGCATGGTATAGAGGGCCAAACGAGTCAAGTCTTCTCTCTTTTTGATACCCGCGTAGAGTGGCTAGTCCGTAGTATTTTTACCGCATTCCATCGCGTCTTGTTCCACGTGGGATACCTGGGAGAGGAATATATAAAAACAACCCAAATGATAAGCATAACTATAGCAAATTACCAACATTAGGTCAACATAATCGATTCGCAATCATGTCTACGTCATTACAAATCAGGTATCATCATTAATGTCATAAAAAAATGTGTTTATAATGATAACACTTTGCCTAACATCAAATTTAACAGTCAAATATTACAAAACACTTTCACCTACTCGTAATGAGATGGGTACTTATAACGTAACGCTTTGGGAAAATCACAAACGTATTACAAGAACTGATTTGTGGAAACGCGTGGGAATATTTACATCCTACTGACAGTGGGAGAGCTTGCAGGAAATGTTGCACAGCCTAAATGAATCCTCCCGACGTGTTGGCCTTAGGATGGACCTGGACAAGACAAAGGTTCAACGAACACGTTCTCCCTAAGCCGGTCAACGTCAATGGTGCTATTCTCGAAGTCGTAGGCGAATACGTCTACCTCGGACAACTATTGCAATTAGGTAGACATAACTTCGAGAAGGATAGAATAATTCAGTTGGGTTGGGCAGCAGTCCGGAAGCTTCGTCATATTCTCAAGTCGCCTATACCGCAGATCTTGAAGACGGAAGTCTTCAACCAATGCGATCTCCCCGTGGGCCGAAATATATCCTCTTAATTTAGAACTGGTTCGCAAGTTTACGTTAGCTCAACGGGCTATTGAACGTGCTATGTTGGGTGTCTCTCTGTCCGACAGAATTCGTAACGAAGTCATAAGGCAGAGAACTAAAGTATCCGATATCGCGTGATGAATAGGGTCGCTGAAGTGGCAATGGGCTGGTCACACACTCAGAAGAACAGATGACAGATGGGCCAGTAAGGTTCTGGAGGGAGGCCGCGTTTAGAGAAACGAAGTGTTGGTCGACCGTCCACTAGGTGGGAAGACGATGTCTGTGCAGTAGCCGGCCCGGGATGGATGCGAGTAGCAGGAGATCGGTCGTCTTGGCGTTCATTGAGAGAGGCCCAGCAGTGGACTGATAGGGGCTGATAATGATGATGATGATGACTGAAAGTGGATAATTCTTTCCACGGGCAATGTATGCGCCTCTACAATAGGATATATCACAGGAAACTTGCAAATTCTTCTCGTCGGTTAACAATTTTAACAGCACTTTTTCCTTGGATCTAAATAAAATAAACACAGCACGAGCATTCAAGTAATAAAGGAGTTTCTAAGATCTAGGTTTTAACATAAAGAAAATTAAAAAAAAACAGTAATTTTGCATTCCATACAAAATTCATTAACCCGTTAGACTTTTTTGTAAGTGGTATTGCCGCATTGCAGCCAATATGGACCGACACTACCGGGGTGATACCTCTCGTTCACACTGTACCGCCGCAAATTGACAGATATACGTGTTTCGTGACGATTGCGATTTTCGAGGCAACACGTTCCATAATACAAGGGGATAAACAGGTACATGTAGTAACAAGTACTTGTTTGTCCCCTTATATTATAAATAAACTAGATGAAGCTTACTTTTATTTTTAATAGCGCAGGGGACAAACGAGCGTTCACAGCCATTTGGAGACTACCAACGCCTATTAACCTCTATATTGCCAATGGGCGCCAGCTAATCACAAACCGTACGAAACGTGACAGCATAACTGTACTTTTTCGGCGATATCATGTGAGGAAAGTTGCCTGTTTACGCCGGCCCCATGCCACGGATTTACTATGAGAATGTTCTATTCACCCGGTCAATGGCCGATTTTAAACTAAACCTTGGTATCAAAAGCAGTAAATACATATCGAATAGTGATAATGTATCATGTTAATTGGAATGGCCGATAATATATCATTTAGAAGCGTTTAATGGACGCTTAATAGTACTTTTTTTAATATACAATAACACACAGATGATAACTTGATCAATAACGCACATACAGAAGATAAAAGGTGTATACAGCCCTCTAGGAGATCATTAACTAGCTGCTTATTTTTATAATGTATCAGATCTGTCCTAATATGATGTGGGTAGGATCGTGAAACGAAATATATTTCTTGTTATTAAATGTTGTCTATGGTATAAAGATATGATGGATCGGAATTTAAAAAATATGACAAACAATGACTTTATTTTTAGGATTGCGTAGCCGAACGCTAAAACACGGAACCCTTAAAATTTTGTCACGTCCGTCCATGTGTTTTACATTTAGTTTTTTTTTAATTTGGAAGGTCTACGATATATTGTATTGCTCAAAATAAATTGAGGGCATAGCCGACTGAGGTGTCACTAGGTTTTGCATACATCTAAATGGTATGAAGGCTTCTAATAAAGGTTTTTGTAGTTTATGATATATGAGATTTTTTATTTTTTTTTGCTACAGAACTCTTGGTAGGCGAGTCCGACTCGCCCTTGGTCGGTTTTTTCTATTATAACGCTTAACTGCAAATTCGTAACTTTGCCATAATACACTCAATAAAGATGATATGCAGACTTACCATTTTATTACACTACGTAAGGTTATTTACTTAAGTACAACTGCGGGAATAATTATATTTAAAGAATAGTACAATTGAGAATCTTAATAATAATATTTTTTTTATAGAAACGGTATTCGAACCCGTGGCCTCTGACGTAACATGCGTAGCATACCCGCTCTAAATCCACTACGCCATTCGATTGTCCTACAGTTATGACTTTGAGATTTTCATGTTAATGTCTATACACTATGTCTACGGTATAACATATACAGACACGTGAGAATTAATTCAGTCGCGTACTACTTAACAAACAAGTCGTTATTCATACGGAATCTCGTGGGTGTGTTTTTATTTCCAGCGTCTAAAAAAAAACGCTTTTCGAAAAACAATTTCTTGGTTTTCGTTTACATAAACTCGCAAAACAGGTAATTTAATGACTTAGGGTACAGATAATAAATTACATAATTATTTTTTTCTAGTATAAAATTCGAATGTTATATGACAAAAAAATAATATTATACCAGTTGTAACAGTATTTCGTCTAAAATAAAAATATATGTATTTAGTTATAGTTTTATTATATTCTTGTGTATATAAACGAGTAATTCTTGTATTTATTAAATTTTCTCAGAAAAATCACTTAATGGTTTGGATCGATTATTGTGGACCTTTATTGCGTCTTAATTTTTCAGATATTTTTTTCCACAAAATTTGATTTTACACTGATACATATAAAGCGGGGTCAATCATTCTCAAGACAGGCCTTAATGCTCATTATCAAATTCTGACGTTGTCTATAACTTTTGTGTTTTTTTTACAACACAATACAACAGAATGTCATCACGACACTTTATAATGGACAATGCAGGGAGGAAACGATAAAATAAAACAGTTCTACCGGTAGCTAAAGTTTATAAAATATATACCAACGTTGGCAAACCGAATTATAAATATTATTTAAAATGACGTTCTATAATTTGGCGGCAAGAGTAGTTATGATTATTCCTTTTTTTTACAGAATAGGGTGGCAAACGAACATTCTCAGCCTTTCTACGGTCATCGACGTCAAAGAACATCCACATAATTAATGTGCCGATGCGTTGCCCCCCCCCCCCTCCGCAATGGGCCATCGGCTATTCAGAAAACACACGAAATGCGACTCTATGCATGGTACTACCTCTTCTTTGAGCGTCAAACTTGTACATAATTTGCATAAAATGATGTAATTAAATGAATAATAATACATAACGCTTCAAAATAAATTGTGAATTAACAAATTACTTCAGAATTGATTTTTCACAAAGAGACAGGATATATATATATATATATATAGTCACGTCAGTGTGATTGTACCCAATAATGATATTATTTCTTTCTTTCAAATTCCGTTTTAACGGAAGCCTCGCTTAGCTCTATTGTAGCTTCCTCTATGCATATTTGAAAAGGTAATTATGAAACAATTAGTTAAGCAGATACGACCTTTACTTTTGAAGAGTTAGAAGATTAAATTATCACTAAATTCCACCCTAGCATACCTATTACGGAACATGTATTATTATTATTATTATTATATTATATCCTATGTTTACCATTGTATACATTTATATGTTGTATGAGCAAATTCTCCATTCTTTTCACTTTTCTCTGTCCAAGCTTCGTCGCGCCAACCAGGCATGTATAGAGATCATCTCGCCATATCCTTTTTACTTTACTTGCTAACAAATGTAATGGATCCTCTGCCGTGGATGCATGTTACGTTTACTATTCGCGGAAATTTCACACGTGTGTAAAACGAAAAGATATTTGGTAGTTTTTTTTTTTATATTTTCTACAGATGAATAGAGGGGATGCGTTAACAATTCGAACCGCAATTCGTGGAGTTTTTTAAATGCAACCCTTGACGAGTGCACAGGTGCGTTGTCGTGATGGAATAAAACTTCCTTTTTGGCTAGATGAGGCCGTTTCTTTCGGATTTCTTCAAAAAAATTTTTACAGCAATTTGCAAAATAATCTCCATCTATGGTTTTTCCTCTTTGCAGTCCACTAAAATAATCCCTCGAGCATCCCAAAAAACGGTCGCCATCACTATGTTGACAAAACCGTTTTTGCTTTCTTCGGCGCAGGTTTTCCGCTCTCAGTCCACTGCTTAGATTGTTCTTTTGTTTCAGGAGTATAATGATGCATCCATTCATCTTAATCTGCTGTCACATAACGCCGCAAAGCCACGTTAGTATCGCGCTTAAACAGCGCCAAACACTCCAACGAATCGTCCACTCGACGTTGCTTTTGGTTAACAGTAAGCAAACACGACACCCATCGCGCGCAAAGCTTCCTCATTCGGAAATGTTGGTGTAAAATGTTAAAAACGAGTCCGGAGGAAATACATATCATCTCTGCTATCTACAATACCTTTAGGCGCCGATCATTCAAAGCGATTTCTTAAATCTTTTTGATCATGTCCGGATTCGTGACTTCATTTGGACGGCCAGACCACTTGGTCTTCGCAGCTGTATCTCCCACGTTTAAAATCAGTTGTCCAGGTGTGAATTCTACTCCATGGAGGAGCAGTATTACATAAACCACAGTGTGGCTAGAATATAATGTAGTAAATTTTGTTTGCCAATCTTTTTTAAGTTCGTCTTTTCGGCCAGTTATCAATCAGCCTGGTATAATCTTATCGGCACATATGCCCTTCCTCAGTTTGTATCGAGGTGTTTTTTTTTCCGACCTAAAGACGGCTGTATAATCGAAGAGAAGTCCAATAAATTTTCATTAGATTACTATGAATGAGACTGGGTTTGGGGTCGAAAAAGTGTTCGACCCTCCTCACTCCCACAGGCAGAAGAGATAGATTCCGATATGAGAATGTTTATAACATCTAATTTAATTATTATTATCACGTCCAGAGAGACCACAGGCATGTCATCGTGCGACTCTAGTGGCTCTTGCACTACGGTGCGAGTAAGTGAAATAAATGGTCTCAGCGCTGACGTGAATGAATGTCTCATGGAGAGGATTATGACTCTGGGGTTAGTGTACCATATTTAGATGATCCCAATAATCATTTGCCCTATGAAGGAACTATAAAAACATTATTTTCGCTAGACTTACAGCTACTAAGCTATAATAAAGCTCACAGGTTACCACCGTAAAGCGATATCTTCAGTGTCGCGTTTTTGTGCGGTTTATGAGTGGCCGGGGGCCGAGGGGGGCATAGGCGACGCATAGGCGGGGGCAACGCATAAAGAGGGGGCAACGCATAGGCGTAGTAAACATGTGGACGCTCCTGGGCGTCGGTAGACGTAAAAAGGCTCCGATTGCTCGTTTACACCCTATTCTATAAAAAAAAGTTCTAAATTATGTCTATTTATTACGTACTACTCATACTTTTAAATAAGGCACCCGCCATTTGTTTTTCATCTGATTTGACCTTAAGTTGTTTATTGGGCAAATATCCAATAAATTTAATTAATGATGAATATATTTTCATGTTCTCATTTATTTAATAATTGTATATTTTGCGAATATAATTTATTTCGTATTGTGTTACAATAAACCTTTACACGAAATGAGGTGATAAATATTTGGACACTTCGCCCGTTTCAAGCTTTTGTGAACTTAAGGGTCTGTAGTTTGTAGGCGGATCAAGTGCGCGTATGGAAACTCAAATGGAATGCAAAAAGAGCATATTATGTTAATTCACTTTTAAAAACTCTATTGACTATAAATTTTTTTATATATATAATATGCCATGCCATATATAGTGCATGACATCACTACAGCCTCCCATACAATTGAATTGGCCGGTACGACCGAGGAGGTACCTCACGTTCACATAATACCGCCGTAAAGTGACATCTTCAGTGTCGCGCTTCGTACGCTTTGTGAGTAGCCAGTGACCCATTGGATGTTCATGGGCGTCGGTAGTCGTCAAAAGGCTCCGATTTATCGTTTGCTCCCCTATTCTATACAAAAAGAATCTTAATTTGAAATCTGTCTATACTGAGTGGCTACGATATCGTTAAGAAAAACATATTTATCATACAAGCCTACATTTGATAACACATTAAAATCGCTTTTCTATTATATATAGGATATTCCAATAAAAGATCGTTCAAGAGCACAAATATATGTTTGTTCCTAAACGAATATATATTTGTTTTTAAACAAATATATATGGCCCCATCAATTCCATCTTGTTTTTGTTGAATTGGGGGGGGAGAGAGCTCTTCTCTACGTTAATTCCGTTAAGGCTTGAATGAATGCACTAAGTATCCCTTAGTTGTTGTTGGTAATTGATTTGGTGATTGGTGGTATTTTAGGTGATTACTGATCTCTGACGTTGCCCTTTTTTTCCATCCTTCCAATAAGTGCCATAAACACGAAACGCGACGGCACAGAAATCTCGTCACGTCTATCATATTATTTTCGGAATTCTTAACTATTTTAATTTTTAAATTTATTAAAATAGGAAACATGGGACTGACGATGAGAAACATTCATCCGAGTATGCGAATCTACAACGCACCAAAAGCTCTGCCTCTTAAGATTTATAGATCGCTAGTAATTCCTCACGGGGTCATGCGCGTAAAGTCTATCTCTTAAACTTTTCAAAATAAAAACTGTACCTATTATATTTTTCCACTTTATCAATATATATGTATATATATATATGTCTGCCAAATTTTGCACAAATCCTTTAAATAATTATTGCTTGAGAAATGACAAATACGCATGCTCAATTTCTGATTTACAATTTAGTATTATTAGTAGAATTTTTATCATTCAATAGTTTACAAAAATCTACATTTATCAAAATATTTTCTTATTATCATCTTGCAAAGTATTTTCATTGTTATTTAATAACTCTGTTTCTCAAACTCAATCTCATAACAAGGAACAGATGTAACAAGGCCATAGTCGTTTTAATTGGTGGTGAACTAAGAAAAATGTTCCATGATTGAATAACATGTTTGTGACGAATAAAACACAGAAAGAATGATAAACAAATGTCTGAGATGTCCAGTCGCGATATCCAAACGAGATAAACCACGGGCAAGCCCAATGATGGGAAACAATGATGGGAAAAAGATATTATTTTCACCCTGTCTACGGACTCCGGAGGTCTTCTATTTATGATATGGCATCCCTACTCGTATCCTATCATATCCCTCATATCCCGGTTATTTGGCGCTGGACTTTTACCCACGGTCCTAATGGCATTCATAGTTTTCGTGTTTGTAGAATACTTAAACGCGTCAGTTTTGCTGGCAACCCAGTAGTATATTAATTATTAACAGCCGTTGCTAGTAACTTAGTAAGTGTATAATGATGAATCCATAATTATAAAACGATGAAAGAAGTACTATGTATAATTAAATTAGTAATTAAAATGACGATTACTGTCCCAATTGTTTTCTATGTTCTTGTATCCGCGTCTATCTGTAATCATTATTGTCATTTTTTAATTACCTACTTACGAGTAATACCCGTGACTTTGTTTGTTTTCTTCACACAGACAAATATCCTTAACTTAATCTTTAATAATATTTTTAGCCTAAGGCTAAAAAATATAGAATTCGATCGATCGAAAGTATTTACTTCATAGATTTTGAAACTTCAAACATTTTAAAATTTATATTTACGTAAAAACAACACGCACTGTCATTCTCATGGTCATAATAAAAATGTAATAATTTTTATTCTAAACAATAGGACTCCAGCTAGGGGTACGGGGGGAGGTGGGTCTGCTGATTCGAGTATCTATGAAGACGATTTATACTTTTAAGCAGGTGCTCCCCGTTTATCCTATATCCTTCAACAACAAAAAAGTACATATTAATGAAACGACAAATTACATAATATTCCTTCCCATTTATGTTACTTTTTAAAACATTCAAATTGACGTTAAATTTTTACCACACGTGGACTAAAATAATTCTAATGTAGGAAAGGGGACTAAAATAACAACATAATAACGGCAAATATTCCGGCCCCGAAAGTTTTTTTGCAATTGGGTCGGCCCTATTAGCTTTACCGAGGCCGATCTCTCTAAAGGTCAATGGCTTGTATTTGATAATGACATCTGACATTGACATTTACTTTGAATCATAGATGCAAGATGTCTTGTAGAGTAAAGAATGTCAACGACAAATATTTTGCCTCTTTACTCTATACCTGGTCGTGGTGGGTTCAATTTGTGTGAGAAGAAACGCCGATGATAAATTGCGATCGAATCGGCCCAATGCGACTGGATACGGTCTCTTGCTCCCGTTGTAAATTTAAAGCAATGTCGTCGTGTTTCATGCAGTGATTCTGGGTACCTCCTTCAGAGTACTGAATAAAGATGGACACCGCATTCCCAGTGCCTAGAGTATTGCAAGTATTTGTGGTCATCGATAGCCTCTGACTGTACAATATAAAAACCTCTTTCGCCCATTTTCATTCATCAGTTACTCAGCTACCGATCACATGGTGTAACTTAGGGTACCAGGCCGGTTTTGGCAAAAGTGGATTTAAATGGAAATATATTTGTCTAATAAGTGAACAGGTATGTAGTGCCATGCGTGGTGCATATGCAACGGAATTGGGCCGGCACGATCGGGGAAGTATCTCTCGCTCACTTGACTGGTGTCAAGGTAAAGTGACAGCGTCGTTGTCGCATTTCGTGCGGTTTGTGAGTAGCCGGTGGCCCATAGAGGGGGGATGATAGGAGTATTTGCATAACAATCATGCTTGTCATGTTCATGTCATGTTGTCATTGGCGTCAGTAGTCATTATAAATATTTCATTTGGTTCACCGCTAAGATACGAGTGACATATAAATAGTAAATAGTGTCTGCAATCATTTATCGTCAGCCGTTGTCCGGTTGTTAATGGATATAATCCTCTTTTCAGTATGAGTTCAAAGTTTTTCGTAAGAAGTATGAGGATCACGGCAGATTTATATATATATATATATAAGTACTAATGATTTAAAATGATGTTTTCATCGTTGCCTATGTTGAAAACACTTAAATATACATTCATACATAATGAACTCATTAATTATACACAATAGTGCCGTCAAGGTATTTCGTTTAGACACTTCGGTCATAATGCATCGTTTAGAAAAGAAAAGCATGTAAATGATCTCGACATATCAACTTTACGGGTTTTTTGAACTTCTATAGCCTTGTGGGCGTAGTGTTATAGAAGGGGCACCGCGACACCGCCAGCTTGTATAAGACGTCTGAAAATATGAATTTATAAAACAATCGTCGGTGTCACTGTTTATAAATATCACATTTTGATTAGTCGACTTAGTTTGTCCCCTTCTACACCTATACACTACTTAATATGAAATAATAACATGCGACTTTGTGTATTTTGTACTTCATCTTAATTGCAATGCTAAGTGAAAAGTACGTGTTCTTTTGGCTTCAATTTGTCTAATGTAGCCGACTGGGATGTACCCTTTTTTTTATGCTTCTTAATGAAATATTACTAATGCCCATAGATATCCGCATAATTGTCATGCGGGATGCCCTCCTTTCTTCCACTCTATAATGGGCCAGAATTATCATAAGTTGCTACGTATGTGACAGTGTTTTGGTTGCCCGATGTTGTCTGAATCATGGTCAGTTCAGCTGCAATGCCGCAAATACATTGGATGCTTCTGAAAAAAACTTATCATTACAATGTTATGTTGATTATTCCTAAAGAATAAATATACAATGAAGTTAAAAGTGGTCACGAGGCGTAAGCGAAGTAAGCGCTGTAATACGCTAAGCGTTACGGTTACTCACGATTTCACTCCTCATCCGGGGCCCCACCCCGGTAGTAGTGCCCTCAACCCAAGAGTAATCACAGTCGCACCATCTTTTTCTCGAGCAGTTGAAGCCGAGAGCACAGATTATATCTTCAGTTGGTAAATTATGTCAGGTTCGTGAATTGTAATCGTCAGGTCATTAACATTTTTTTTTCAATTATCCCAAAGTTTTAAAAGGCAAAAAATGTAGTTCGGTTATGCTAAAAATGTTGTTGCTAAATTAAATTATTAAAAATTTCGATTCAAGGTCTGCTTACATTAGTAAATAATCGATGTGGTGATAAAAAAGGTCCAATCTTGTGTAGCACTTTTGGATCTAACTTTTTTTTTACTGGTAACCATGCAAAATATTAAATAATATAAAACTTGCATTTGATAAGGACCCATTACGCGGTCCATTTTTATACACACAATTGTGCTCTAGAAACTAAAAACTACCACATGAAAATTAATACATTTAGTTAAATTATTACTAACTCATTGATGTTTTTAAATACATACATATAACAATTTTACTAAATCATTGCTGTTTTTAAATACATACATATAACAATTTTACTAACTTATTGATGTTTTTAAATACATACATATAACAATCTTACTAACTCATTGATGTTT